>JAJOOE010002315.1:0-24356 GCA_036250405.1 Solanum raphanifolium
ATAAAATAGGAGAATTAATCTAAATAGTCATCCATCCAACTGATTAAACTAAAAATAGTTGATAGATGTATAATTTGTGTATGATAGTATATAATGAATGTATAATTTAAGTATACCAACTAGAAAAGTAACAGTTTTATTCGTGTAAAGATTCTTAAAAAACAAGAAGATCCGCTATTTAAATTAGATTAGATTGTTAGGTGCTGTTTTCATACCACAGCCTTTTTTCTCATTGATTCTTAAATCTTTTGCTTTTCTCATAACAAATCGCGTCAGCGTCCAAGTTATTATAACTCAAAATATTATGATAAAGCAAGCTAACATATCTTCTTTTCAAAATCTAGTATTCTATCTTTCAAGAAACTAAAGCCGTCTATAGATATCATAGAAAATTTTAACTCTTTTTTAGATTATATATTTCACATTTTAAAGAGTGTTATTCGTACGATAGATCCTTTGGATAATACAAAGACTAAAGTGAAAAATAAATGTGCTATTTTTAGTTAATCAGAATCATTTTGCGTCCACTTTAGATTTTTCTCTGTTGCAACTCCCTTCTTTGCACCATTATATTGTTACCTCAAAATTTAAAATACATGTCTAAGTGAATACAATCGCAAAGACGTATATATAGTAAGGTCCGTATTGAGAAACTAGAAATGTTATTTACTATTAAATTTTTTCATTAGATAATTACCCAGGTTTCTTTTTTGTTTCCTACCAAACACATTTTATTCGAGTTAGACAAAAACCATGCAAACTTCTCCCAACCTAATCATCAAAAAGATGATATCACCTATTTGGCTACACTTTTTTTCTTCTTACAATTAATTAAGGGGAGCCTAGTGAAATCATTTCATCAGCAGACGAAATTAACCTTATCCACTCGTTTGCATAATATGAGTACTTCCCTCTGTCCCAACATTCTTTTAGTCCATTTCAAACAAAATATCATTTTCTACCCTTCAAAACAATTTTACTTTAAAACTTCTCATTTATCCACAATAAAATTATTTTCAACCATACAAATAGTCTTTTTGACTATAAATTTTGAAAGTTTCCGTTTTAGAGGGTATTTGGATTGACTTAAAAGTTCATCAAACCTATTTTTAAATCAATTTTTTACTTCTGGAAGTGTTTGTCAAATATACTAAATAACTTAAAATAAGTTAGGAAGTGTTTGTCAAGGTCAAAATGACTTAAAATAAATCAAAAACCTAAAGTAGGTCTCCCCTTACTTATTATTTTTTTACTTAAAAGTCATTTCAGTTTGATTTTTTTATTTTTAACTTAAAAACTATTTTTTAAAATCAATTCAAACGGACTCTTACACTTTAGTCTTTGATACACTATTACAAAAATAGTCTTTTGATTGTCCCCACCATTCCCATGGTGTGTGTCCTCAATGGGTCAAATGAATACTCTCATTAACCTTTGGCCACTTGCTTATCTATTTGGTTCTTTTTTTTTCTTTCTTTTTGTGATTGAAGAGGAGTTGTCCCTACAACCTATGATTCATCGACATGTTTATTTGCTAAAAATATATAGAAATTGGTTGAATACCAATAGTATAATTGAGTACTCTTATGGAAAAATTAAAATAATGAAAGCGATAGGTTATCATATCAACATCCCCAAAAGCAGTGATATAAGAAAAAAGGAAAAGGAAAAGAAAAAAAAAATTAAAAAATCCAACGGTTGATAGACAGCCATCCGCGGAGACCCGGAGCCGCTTTCGCCCCCCAATACTTTTGGAATCCAACACAACCACACAAACCCAAACTTGACTCTAGTTAACTTTAGTCTGAAAAAAATTTAAAGTAGTTCATTTAAAAGAAAAAGATTAAGCAAGATAATGTAATTTTCTTGTATTATTGGTGTGAGTTAATATGTTATTAGCAAGTTGTACTTCGTAGTTATTAGATACAATTATTATGGCAAGTTACTTATATTATCTCCTATAAATGTGACCTAATAATATAAAAAATCTTTAAATTAATGTTCCCTGTTTGAAGCAGATAAATAAAAATAATTTATCTTATATTTAAGATTACAAAAGTCACATGGTAAGAATGTAGCTTATGTTTTAACGATGCTTACCTAAGATATATATTATTTGAATGGCTATAGTTTTTTTTATACTGGCAATATATAACATTTAAATTTCAATCATTTAGATGTTTAAGTTCTAAGCATTAATAGTGCAAAACAAATCTGAATTAAGTTTTATACATTGTTAATATGTGTTTTACATTATTGGCTCATTCAAAATAATAATAATTAGTAACCCCCTTAAAATGTGGGATTTTTAATGTAAAAAAGAAGACAAATATTGTACTTGTTAGTACAACATATAATGATATAAATTAAGTGATTTTTTTAGTAATAGTGTAAGGAAAATATAAATACGATAGGTTATATTAATGATGTAAAAAATGTCGAAGTTAAGTCTTTATTTAAAAGTCACTCCATGATTAAGAAATTTGAAATTAAGAAAGAAAAAACTTGAAGCCGACTCTTTCTCTCTCAACCTCATTGTTTATATATAGGCACATTTCATTCTCTTTCCCCTTGCCTATTACTACTATCCAAGTTTCTATTTCTTGCTGTAAAAGTATATTGCTATCCTTTTGATCTTTCTTCATGCTCCGGTAATCATTAAATATATATACAAAACGGAAAAATGAGTTGTAATGGTTGTCGAGTCCTTCGAAAAGGATGCAGTGATAACTGTATTCTGAGACCTTGTTTGCAATGGATCGAAACACCTGAAGCACAAGGACACGCTACTGTATTTGTAGCTAAGTTTTTTGGCCGTGCTGGACTTATGTCTTTCATTTCCGCCGTTCCAGAAAACCAACGGCCTGGTATGGTTACCTGCAACTCTCTTGTTAATTAGTTTGTTCAATTTTTTTGTTTGTTTATAAACTGATGATTTTTGTGTATTTGCTTGCAGCTTTGTTTCAGTCCTTGTTATACGAAGCTGCTGGGAGAACAGTAAACCCAGTGAACGGCGCTGTAGGTTTATTATGGGCGGGAAATTGGCACGTCTGTCAGGCGGCGGTGGAAACCGTCCTCCGCGGCGGCGCGTTACGGCCGATCTCCGAATTTCTCGGCGCGTCGGTAGAGATTGATGAGGTGTCTGATTGCACCGATGTATTTAAGCTTCAGGATCCAAGGAAGATGCAAAAACGACGTCGTTTTCCTGAGGAAACTTCAATGTTGGCGGATCTCGATCTCAGTTTAACACCTGGTTTTAATCAGAAAGTGTATAATAGCCACCCTTTGCCGGAGAATCATCGGCGACCTGGAACACCGTCGATGAATTCAGAAGAATCTGGAACAACTACTTGTTTTGAGAGTACTGCTGTCATTGGAGAAGAACCCAAATTACTCAGCTTGTTCAATTAGTTTGTACTAATATTTTCCTTTTTCTTTTTACTATGGGGAAGGGTTTTTCCCGGAAGTAAATTCAGGAGAGTTTTTGTAAATCATTGGCACTGGATTTCCCACCTTTCAAACTTGTTTATTAGGAACAGTAGAAAGGAGGGGAAAGTGAAAGTTTGTCCGATGATTCCTTCCTCCTTTTTGTTTTTGTTCTCATGTTCCATAACGACTCTTATGAATAAACTGATTGTTAATCTTCCTTTACTAGATTTTAGTTCACTAGTATAAATTTTAGATCTATCATTGATAACCGAATTACGTCTCAAGATAAATGATAAGGAGAAGATGCTTTGATCATCTTTTTATGGTTAATAAGAGGTTACCAAAGTCCTCAGTTAGATAAGATTTTGGACTTAAATACCATTTAGTGACCATCATATTCTCAGGTAATCCTAAAAATGTGTTTTATTAGGCCAAAGCTGACAAGGTAAAAGGTTGTGATCATTGAAATGCTAATTAGGATAAGAATTTTAAGAGAGAATAAAAAGAGTTCCAAATAGGTAGGGGGAAAGAGTCAACATAATTGACTTACCCACGTATATAGGAGAGGTAGATATATCCAAGAAGAAGTTGGTCGAACATTTGTATATTTTGATTGGAGGAATCCGTAGTTATCCAAAGTTGAGGTAAGCAAAACATTAGAAATGGAAATGGAGTTATTATTGTAAATGAAAGGGACAAGCAAGTGGGTATGTTATTGTGGGCCGTGAAAACCTGCAAATGGACAAAAGGGGTTGGATTTTGCGAATCGAAGAGAGAGAGAGAGAGGCGGCTTTTGGAGAGCGCTAAGAGGCGTAGTACTAATACTACTATTCTATTCTAAGAAGAGTAATCCGTATTTTTTATTTCTTACTTTATTCATTAATTTAATATTTTAAAAGTAAATTATAATATTTGAAAATTACATGAAAATATTGAAATTATAACTTTATTATATTAATATGATAAAAAATATTAATCAAAATATAAACAGTTTGGTTGTCGAAAATAAAATATGATCAAGTAAGAAAAACTAAGGGAGTATACAACAACTTACATGAGATATGAGATTGGGAAAGAAGAATCAAATATGAAGTATACTGTATTTGTCCAATAATATTTGTTCACTATTGACTTCACACACTATTTAAGATGCAATAAATAGTAGCGTAATTTTATTATATCACTTTTTAATTATAATAAATATAATATCATTAAAAAATGTAATAAAAAAATTACTATAATTAATGAAAAGGATAAATTAGGAACTAAATATAAAATTAATCATTAATTTCATAAAATAGACTAAGTATTGTTTGGACATAGTGAGTATATATATATATGTGTATGTGTGTTTCTCCGTAAGAGTAACAAACAAGGATGACTACCAAGGGAGCGTAGAGGCAAATCTACAATTCAAATGAAAATTACAAATTTAATAAAAGAATTTCTAAGGTCAGTACTAAGAAAAACGTTGTAATGAACTATAAAATAAAATCTCTCCTAATCACAATTCAATAATGTGATCGAAATTTTAATTTTATATTAAAAATATTATTTAATATAAAAATTATTTCTCTTTATTTAATTTAAAATTAAGAAGAGTAAAAAAGTGCGACATGGGGCGGGAAGAAAGGAAGCAAGAAATTTGCAGTTTGTTGGTGTCTTTATCAATGAAGGAGTACGGTCTGTGTCAGCCTCGTGTTGGCATTTGTCCCTTTTCTTTTTCCTTTGTCTTTCTTTCTTCTTAATTTAATTTAATCATTAGATTTAAGGTACGGTACATGTTTTATTTTTAATCATAGTATCTTAAGCTCGTTTGTGTGACTTAGTAAGTAAAATATTTATAGCTGAGTGATTTTTCATAAATTTATAATTGAGTGACTTTTGAGTTAAAAATCAAACTTATATGACTTTTTATATTCATAATTGAATGACCATTTGAGATAGTATCTCGTGAAAACGGGATCCACCAACTTTTCATTTCTCGTTCTCCATCCGTCTGTTCCAGTTCTGAGGGGTTTAAGACGTTTGTGTCCATGAAACCATATTGTGCCTGCGACTTATTATAAAAGATCTTTATATAGTAAATAATTATTTTAGAAATTTGAGTGGTGTACCTCAAACCAAGGAATTTTAATGCCGTGTGTAAATTATGAGCTAGGAAACTTAATTATAAATGGTATAACTTACATAAATTTCATAGTGTAAAGTGCAAATTATAGTTTATTCCTATTTTTTTTATTCCAAATAACTTAGGTACAATACATCTTGATCAAATTAATTAAAGGACGTATATAACAACCAATGCACACATCATAGATAGGCCTAATCTCTGTTAAGTACTATTATAAAAAAAAATTAAAAAACGTTGGAGAAATCTCATACGTAGCTGTTTATTGAAAAAGAAGATTATGTATATAATACTAATATTGAAAAAAAGGAAGGGGGAGGTTCATGAATCAGAAGACTTTAGTAGTGTTATACAAAGCAAGCAGCCTGCGCCTCGCCGCAGTTGCAAAATTCAGTGGTCCCACTAAGCATAATTCTTGGGCTATGTTCTAATTCATGCTGCTCCAAGCATCCAAGCAAAATCATGATTCAATAGCATCGGTAGATATTCGATAGAGTATATAAGAATAATATTAAATAAAAATATATTAAAATTAATTATTATTTTATTTGATATTTTTTCTGTCTCATTTTATATGTCGTCATTTTCTATAAATAGCTAAATCACAATATTTGTCATTTTATAAAATTTATGTATAAATTACCATATTTTACCTATTATATTCTTGATAGAGTAGTTAATTAATCTTGAAAATGTATTCATCATTTATTATAAAGTTGACTTAAGAAAACATTTAATAAGGGTAGAAGGGTAAAGTTACATAATTTCTTAATGCAAGTGCAAAGTAAAAAGGTGACATATAAAGTGAGACGGAGGGAGTATATTAATCATAATTATGTGTTTGGTCATATGTATAATTATTCATATATTAATAGAATTTATTATTAAATTTACATAAAGTACTAGTAATTAAATTTAAAATTAATAAAATAAACCTTCAATAAATACGGTACTTGTTGTGGAGAATGTTAAGTTAACATGGACTTCTTCAATAATAAATATACTGTAAATTACAGCAACAAAGGTATATATAAAGGAATCCAATCTCTAAATTAATTAATTAATTCATAATAGACATTTATGCATGCTACTCGCCGTTTCTCACGATTAATGAGTGAGGATTCTTCCTACTTAGTGGGGAGTTTTCTTCACAAATGATGATTATTCAACTTTTACACAAAACTAAAGTAGAGTTTTTGTTATAACTTTTTTCTTAGTATATATTATTGAACAATTCTTTTGATTACAAGAAATAGTTTAATGAGTAAAAATATGATTTTTTTTTTAATGATTATCGAATTGGTTGACCAAGTCATGTCCCTAGTAACCCAATGTGTGTTTTGTGAGTATAATTTTAGCATATATAGTACATTAAATTTATATAATATAGTTTGAACTTTGAAGCTTTGGCATGATACTTCCATCCCTAGCTCCTCTCTCATGATCGTTTCCACCAACCAAGTGTTGAAAATATTTGTATTTTAAAAGTTTTATTTTATTATCATTGGTCAATATGTTACTTTGTGGCCAAGGATAATATTTGATTTGGCAAGTCCATGTGATGGTATATGGCTCTTCATATGAAGTGACATGGTTGTCACATGCTGCTCTCAAATTGTATCCAAAGCGTCACCTTTGTAGCTGCTGCTATAAATAGGAGTCGAAGGCTTCAGAAAGGGAGAGTACAACAACGAAGCAATTCACAAAATTCTCCAAACAGTTTGATCTTTCAGTTTTGCTGGTTTTTGTTGTAATTATATTTTGTTGTTCCTGTTCCTCTTACAGAGAAGACTTGTTTAATCCTAGAAAAATATTTCATGCAGTTGAAATAGTTTTTTAGGATAGTGTCTAGCACAACTCAAGCATCGCTTGTATTCACTTATAAATAAATATTATATTACTATTGTTATTATATCCATTGTTCCCCAACACCAAGTGTGAACTCGATAATTCTTTCATTTTTAGTTTTGGCTCCCTTCTTCTTGGAAAGAGAATAACACATTAAAAGCAATTCGGAATCGATCAATCAACCATCAATTATTACCTCCACTTTATATCATGTATATTACTCAACAATAATATTAATAACCTTAATTATATTATCATTTATCTTTCCTTAAGCACCTCCGTAATCTAGAACAATAATTATTGAATAATGAAGCTCGACTATTCTTGATCTTCCCTATTAACGATTTTTCATACTCAAACCTCAAACCTAATATCTTTAATTAAGATAAAAATAACCTCATACACTACACCACGTTATTTGAGGGGGAAATGCAAAGATATTGTTATGGGTAGGAAAGGGATTGTGTTCCAAGCAGAACAAACAAAGCCACATGGGCTTGAAAGAACTGGGAATATGGGTATGAAATATTAGGTGGGGGGTGGGGGCAAGGAATTAAATACTAGTTGTAGTTATATTATTATTATATGATAAGTCAATATATAATATCCAAATAAAGAGGCAAGAGAAATATTTGTGACGTGGATATCACCACACTTCCTTTTCATTTCATTAAATAGAGTCTAGAGAGAAGACATAATTTCTATTATATATTTATGGCCAACCACGACAAATTCCAAGCTTCTTGGTGCATACGCAGACTGCATATATAAAAGAGACATACTACGGACTAGTACTATTTGTTTTTCTTACTTCTAAATATTAATATTTAATTAAACATTCTGACACGAATTTAAAAAAATTATTGCATTTTGAAAGAAATTTATCAACCAAAAACAAGTTTTAGATATTATTGTGAATTATAAGGACAAAATGAGAATTTTATAATTATTTTTTAAAAATATAAAAAGGACATTCTTTTTATAATAAATTAAAAAGAAAGTATACCAAATAAATTAGGATAGAGGAAATATAAAATAGTAAAAGAGACTTAAACTCATTTAACCTGTATGTTTGGGATATTTCTTGCACTTATTACCAAAAGAGATAAAATTAGCAGGAAATGAGGATTTTTATAATTTGGTTTGATCATCTCTACAACCTCGTCACATCATTCTTTACATTGTCATAAAACTAAACCCAATATAGGTAATAGTAGCTTGTACATACATATATACATTAATAACATCTTCAATATTTTTTTATTTTCTTTTGAGGAGGGCCACCCTCGTGCTTAAATTTGTTTGCGTTAGGTATGGAATAAATTTTCATTAGGAGTAGTTGAAAATATTGAGTAACTACATATGAGGAATAGGATATATTAATGATGATTTGAAATCTTTTAGGAAAAATCATGCGGGCTTAGTTAAGAGTAAATAATATTACAACATGTTAAGTGTATTTTACTTAGTTTAATAATTGATATCAGAACAAGCTCTGATTCAATAGGATGAATACGGCAAAGGTAGATGATGGTGTGGGCTTCGGTTTACTACCCCTCACAAGCTCAGAGGTGTAAACATACAAGATAAAGATAGTTGCGGGTTTCGGTTGCCATGTGGTTGGCACACCACAATCTCGAAATTTGACTCGTGAATTGTGGCTATAGGCAACATTTCTTAGTTCAAGAAAGAGATAGTTAATTTGCGAACTAAGTCCCACATAATTAATAGCTGAAAATAGTAGAAAAATATTTTGGACTGATTTGCACAACAACATGCTTTTGCAAATTTCCCGAAATTGTTACTATATGAATAAATTTTTATTTCATATTTCATCACGCATACAATAACAAAAAATGAATATACTATATAATTAATACCACTTAATAATTATGATAAATTATACATTGAGATTAATTATCTTAAATCACGGACCAATTAACCACACCATTCTATTATTTTCAACGTGCAATATTTGTTTTCCAAGACTGTGGCAGGGATAAGATGGGAAAAAGAAGTAGGGCCAGTCCAACTTGTCTGCTTTCAATTTAGTTTAGATTAAATTTTTATATGCAAGTTGGCTAAGCAAGTTGTCAAATAGCTACTGGTCTATGCCAGCTCTAATTAAGTGGAAGATTTGTTCATTAGATTTGACATTGTTGTCCTCACAAAATTATGATTTCAAGTCCCACATCCCTGGAAAAATGGATCCAAAAATTTAAGTGGCTTTTGATACTAAATCCAAATTACCTAACAAAAACAGCACATGTCTATTTTCACTTTTCAAAGTAATGAATGGTTACAGATTATTGAATGAAATTATTACAAGGGACAATTAAAAGTTATTGAGTACTACTGTTGGCTCTTGCTATAATATAGATATAGATATGGCCTGCCTCTTCAAGTGATTTTAAGGTCATTTTTGTTATTTATATTTCATCATTTAATTTAGTTCCTTATCTCTCTCTCTCTCTCTTCAATTATCTATCCATATGGTATACTTTATTAGTACACTTCTACTTTCTTTTTCTTTGGATTTAAAGTTGATGTGTTGGATTCCTTTTTCTTTGGGCTTATGTCATCCACAACATGCAAAGTGAATAGAGATTAATTTGGCTTTGTGGTACAGGAGCCTGCAAGGAACCCTTTGTTTAAGGAGAATAAGTACCATCATGTCCCTCAGATGGTAAACTATGCTCCAGTTTAGGACACATACCATATGTTAACGCTTAGTGTTTCACGGATTCGGCTTCCCTCCATTTCGTCAAGTGCACATCTAGATTAGAGATATGTGTTATATTTAAAGTTTAAATGCTATGATTATATTATATTAAGAAATATCATAACCATAGTTAAGTCAACTAATTTTAGAAAATTACTCTCCAAATTTGATAAGGATTACAATATATTCTATACAAAATTTGATATTTATTAATATTATTAATTTAATATTATATTTTTGTATTTAAATATTAAATTGTATGATATTTAAAGTGAGAATCAACTAAACAAATTATGTACTAGTAAACTTTGCTCTTGAAATATTATATATACTATGCTGAGAAACAAAACAAAAAAGTTAAGAATTATAAGTGTGGAAAAAAACTATAAAATAAAAGACACGAAATAAAAATAAAATGAAAAGATGAAAGGTTTTTAGAATTAAACCTGAAATACCAAAATTATTCCAACGATAAAATGTGGCTATTGTGTTTGAAGGGGAAAAAATATATGTTTTTTTTTTAAAAAAAAAAAATTCTTTTATCTTTTTTTTTTTGTGAAATAGAAGATAACATTGTTTTAAATGCAAATGTTTTTGAAGATTATTATTTATCACATTAAATATAAATGTTTCATGTTCTACATTTTTAATATTTAAATGTAAATTAAAAATATAAGATGAAATTAATGATATTAATAAATATCAAATTTTATATGGAATATATTGTAATTCTTACCAAATTTGGAGAATAGTTTTCTAAAATTAGTTGACTTAACTATGGTTATGATATTTGTTCATATGATATAATCTTGACCTTTAAACTTTAAATATGACACATGTCTCTAATCTAGATGTGCACTTGACGAAATGGAGGGGAGCCGGATCCGTATTTCACTAGATCAAATTTATGTTACCATAGTCAAGTGGCAAAATATGTTGATGCGAAAATATAATATATAGTTATTTTAATGATTTAATCTAAAAGCTTATATGGAAAACATATATTGTATATTTATAGGCTTAGTGTAAGCAATGAGTTCATATAAGTATTTTCCAAATGTTACGCTTTAGTCCAAGTGAATTGGATGTAAACATAAGAATCCTGTAATTTGGATAACCAACCTCAGACGTACAAAAATCACAACTTCGGTATTTATTGCTTGTACATGTCAAGATTGCAAATCTTTCTTTCTTCATGGTATAAAGAGAAATCAAATATTACAATCTTTCATAAATAATATTTCTGGATAAAGCACGACAAAATATATACTTTACCATACAAACTTGCATGATTAAATGAAAAAATTCGAATATGTACCATATTAAGACAATAATGCAAATATAGCTAGCTCAAATCACGATATAGAATGACGTCTATCTTTACTTGGTTTATTTCGGGCTTTGCCTTGCATGAGTCCATCCGCTCGAATAAATCTTCCAAGCTTTTTCGATACTGAGCTCATGAAGTTAGATTTTCTTGGCAAAGGAGGTTTACCAGCAGATGGATGAGTAATGACCAAAGGGCTGCTTGTGGCTGAAGTGTTTAGATTTGGTTTTTCAATTTCTATCAACCTCGTCTTCATTTTCAGCAGCTCAAATTTCAGCTCCTGATTTTCTCGTTTTAGACTCGAGACCTCGTCTGAAACAGGGTTAGTAGAGAACTGATGATCCCTTTTAGAAGGAACAAGAGCAGGAGGTTCAGTTGCTACAAGCTGGCCATCGTGAAGACGTTGCTGCTCGTAGTAAAGTACTTGCACAACTGTTTGAACAGGGAGCCTATCATTTTGAGCAGCATGAGCACAAGCTTCTCGAGATAGTTTTTGACAGTCCATAACACCGCAAACCTTTTTTCTTTCGATGTCACTTAGAACTGGATGTGCCTTCAAATTGCAACAACAATAACATATTAAACATGCATCCATAGTGTTAAAGACATAATTAAGCAAATAAAAGTGTGCTCATGTACTCTCTAGTAGTTCAAGCTTTTACTTAAGAATTAAGATGTTCACACAATTCAACAATAAGAGCATGTTAGCTTGGATCAAGGGTTCCACACTTTTTAATATGCATTTTGAAAAGCTTAAACTTTCTGATCAAGTTCAACAAATTACTCAAGAATATAGTTGTTGTACTGACGACATGATAGGATTTAGAGCTTTTACTCTGAAAACCTATTGATTCTACCCTCATCTTTAGAAAAAGTTACAGCAGGGGTGCAAGTTGCACATCTATGAACACATATACAAGCTTCTTCTTTAGGAGGAGATACCTATATGAAATACATGCATGGATTTAAGTTTCATAACATCTGTCAGTGCGTAGAACTGAAACTAGTTTTTTTTTTTTTTGAGAATTACTCAAGAATATAGGCATGACAAATTCTTATATACCATGCTTATACACATGGTATTGAGTGTAAAGGTTAGGATGTATAGAACTTAAACTCAATATGTATAACAGTATAAGCATGCCAAATTATGTTTATTCCCAAAAAGCATATCAGTCTGAATTAGGCCCATAACTCCCGTGATCAGAGAACACAGAAGGATATAAATATGGAAAAACTACCTAGACATACTTCACTATCATATATACACATTTTACCTCTAATTTAAAAGTATTACATATAATACCACTTTTTAATAACTATACCATAATTTTTTAAAAGTTAAATTAGATACACAATCTCCTTAAATATGGTTTTTAATAATTATCTTAAAAGTATATCTCCTTAATTAATGGGACTTTAACAATTCAAATTACTTCCTCTCTCTTCACACCATCAACCCACTCCCCCAAGTCATTCACTGTTTACACACATCTACCATTACCCTGCTTCTTCCTCAACCATTTCAATACATGTTTTGTTTCACACACATCTACCATTACCCCTTTCTCCCTCAAGCATCTCAATACATGTTTGCATGCACTAAATTCATAATCAATTCTCTATAATCAACATTATATAAATAGGTAAAGTAAGATTTTGTTCAGTTATATTAAGATATTGTATTGTAACTCTGTTCTTACCATGTTAACATATCTAATTCGAAGCTCTAATTCTTTTAAAGTTCGATTTTAGGATTTTTACATTGTTTGAATCTATTAGTTCCCCATACTTTTTAATGGATGAAAATTTACACTGTCATTAATTCCGTACAACGATTTGAATTTTTTTATTTTTTTGGATTAATGATAAGACAAATACTCTACACTCGTGATTTATTCCTAAGTTCGTGCGTTTTAATTACATTCCATATTAGATACATATAATTATATGTATATGCTTACTATGTATCTGAGATACATGTTCTTGAATATAATGTATGAAATTGATACATGATACATCAGATTAATACTAGATACATATAAAAGATACATGAAATTAAAATTAGATCATATAAATAGATACATGAAATTAATATTAGGTCATATAAATAGATACATGAAATTAATATTAGGTTAGATAAATAGATACATGGAATTAATACTAAATACTTCTATGATACATATGAATGTACTTGTATGATACTCATGTATCTAGTGTTTAGTTTGTTGGATACATCATATATTGATAATAGATACATCAAATTAATAGAGTAATAAAATGAAATTAGTCAAATTAAAAGACCAAGATATACATGTTTTTGTCTTTTATTAATAATATTAATGAAATTTATTATTTCAAAGAATAGTAAAATAAATTTAATTAAACATATATACACTCCTTGATTTCCGACTTATATTAAGGGATTTGATTAATTTAAATTTCTAAATTAATTGTCCATGTATTCTGAAAATATGAAAATCCTCAATGACTCCTCTAATTAAGGAAATCAGTTACAACCAATTAATTTGAACAAATAAAATATGTATCTCGTTTTTAAAATTCGGTAGATACATGTATCTCGCGGATTCAAATTCATGTATCTCAAGCATAAAATATGATAGAGAAAGTAATATTTGAAACTATCGAAAATCTTAGTAATTAGAACCTAAACTAGTGGGATTTATGTAGTTTGCCCTAAAAATATCCCTTTACATAGTCTACTAGAACATCAGAAGCTTCAGAGGTCCAGATGCGTACCCCTAATAAAGGGAGACTATCATGCTAGCACCAGGAGGTACATTGTTAAGGAAATTATTAAATTTAGCTTGGCAATTACCATGTAGCAGTCAGGACCAATAGTTTTTTCCCATTTGAAATCCTATATTGATGAAATGCTGCTTGTATGCGTAAATATGCAAAAAATGAACTTAAAACTAATCAGGTAATGTTATTCGCGCATACCTTCAAATAAATGTCAATGGCCCTGTACATCCCATCTTCAGTGATCCTTGCTTGCTCTGGGATGACTTCAGCAAGATTAATGAAGTTTGTGACAGACAGATTACGGTCAGAGGCAATTTCAGCAAGGTAATTTTCCATAAGTTTTCCAACCCGCTCCATGTCACTTAATGAAGGAGACACATGATACTCTTCATCTCCTAATCGATTTCCCTCCTCACTGTCAAGGAAATTCATCATAATACGCTGCACGGTTTCAACATCATACAAGGTGTCCCCTGTGAAGGAACATGAAGGAATTAACAGATCATCCAATACAGCCTGTCCAAGCTGCAATGCCATCCTCTTCTCCAGGTCAAGCCTGCAAGCAATTGTGGTCTCCAGATATATTGCAGCTCGGAGCAGCATTGACAGAAAGCTAACCGACAATCCATTTTTCTCCTTTGGCAGAAGACTAACGATGGTTTCTAAAACAACCCTTTTTTCATGTTCTTGCTTTGGTTCAATCTTTTTCCTTCCCTTTCCAAATATTTCCTGTAATAAACAAAAAGTTACTATAAGCATAACGATTTCATTTAAACCAATTCATCAAGATTTTAAAGGTACAAGGCCTCACCAAACCTCGGAGAGACTTCTGCGCGTAGAGCATTAATATTGGTCCAAGTGCATACCGCTTGAATCCCCTTGCCATCATTGCAATCAGAACCCTTTGGAAAAAATCAATTCTAAGTACGGTTATATCTTCAGACCACCAGTCAACTATAGGCTTCGGGTTTGAAAACGTGGATCCGTTGATACCAGCTTCTGCTCTACCTGATGTAGAGAATTGGTTATCCTTGCAGGCTGTATATGCAATTGTGTCTATGCATCGGCTCACCAATTTTACTTTCTCTGCAATGGGAAGAAGATTTTCTGATGAACGCAAAATTGTAACTGCACCAGCAAGACTCTTAATTGCTACTTCATTAAAGTAGGCCTCAGTTCTTTCCACCAAATTTGCAACTGCATAGTCTTCTGTCATCTCAAGATATTCCGCCGCGCATCTCAGCAAGGCAATGTTTTCTGTGCTTATTTCAAAATTTATTCCATAACAAAACTTTGCTGCAAGTTCAAATGCCTCTCCTCCACCAGGTATATCAGGGATATCGATCGTAGAAACATCAGCGTCATTAGATTCTGAGACCAACTTTCTTATGTATCCACTCTTTGAAACCAATGGGAACTGCATGGATCACAATTAATACATTATTGATCCTACTTATCAATCATCAAAACACAAAGTCAAGGTGTGAGCTTGACCAAGGCCTTAACTCCACCTGCGCGAGCTCGTTCATATTGGCGAGGACCAATCGGAAACAACCTCTCTACCCCTAACTTAAGTTAGGGTTAAGTCTACATACATCTTACCCTCCCCAGACCCCGATTACACTGAGTTTGTTATAATTACACTGAGATGTGACTAAGGTCGATAATTTTAATCCAATTAGGAATTTACTAATTAAACCAACAACAATTGCTTTGATTGTGCGCAGAGATTAGTTATGACAAAAGCAGAGAGAACAACTCACCTTGTGCAGTGTAAAGGAGGTTCCTCCCGCATTTACAGTTACATCACTTGGAATCTCTTGGGAGAAAATCCTGTTAAGATTATTATAATAGAATAATAGTTCAGTAATATAATAAGGACAGAGATTACTTCTGAAGTGAAAATAGAACATACCAGTCAGAGGTCCTCTTCATAGCAGAGGAAAGAAGCTCCTCCTTTTTAGTGGACATAATATTGTTAACAGTAGTAGGTCTCTGAACAAATGTATTTTGTATTGGAGGAATCCATTGTTATCCAAAACTGAGATAAGCAAAACCATAGAAATCATGCTATTATTGTAAACGAAAGTGACAAATAAGTGGGTATGCTATTGTGGGGCGTGAAAATCTGCAATTGGACAAAGGGATTGGATTTTGCTAATCAGAGTTGAGAGCGTTAAGAGGCGTAATACTAACCGTACGTTTGGGATATATCTTGCACTTATTACAGAAAATAAAAAAACAGAAATGTAGATTTTTACAATTTGATTTGATCATTATCTACGACATTTGAGGCAATAATTTTTACACAAAAATGATGGAAAATAATCCTTCTTTCATATTCAATCTCTAATTTCAATTCATTATATACTGATAAATATTAGTGACGTTGATGAATAGTGATGTATCAAATTTCACACACTAATATAGGCAACCACATTAATTGAGTCTTGCCTCAAAACCCAAATATCTTTAAACAACTGGATCAGACCAAATATCTTTAAACAAATGTCGTAAATTTTTTTTTTTTTAAATGTACACATAAGTGATTTCCCCAATTCTAATGCCCATTTGACGGTATAGATTTTCATTTAAGGTCCAACAAAAACGAAAACAGAAAAATTAATACAAAACAATAACTGTAGGAGTAAAATGTACTTTTAAAAAAAAAATTGTATCTAGCTCCAGATATCTTTTTCCAAATCACTCTTTGTTAAACTGGATGGGTAGCCTAACTATAAATTTCATCAAATGTTATTGTAAATTTTTTGTTATGCCCTTGTAGTTAGTAGAGACATGAGCTTACAAAAATGGCCCAAGCCCATCAAACATTTCACAGTCTCAGTAGAGTGTCAAAATAAATCCAAATATATGTAAGTGTAACCCGTTCAATTCGTTCATAATTTTATGCGTTGGACTTAAAATAATTTGAATTACGTTCAATCTCAACTTATACAATCCTTAACCTTATTTAAAAGAATCTTCAATTGTGCCTAATTTAATCTCCAATTTCAACCCGTTTTAAGGCTCCTTACTTGCATTGATGTAATGTATGTTCTTATATTGAAGGTATGAATTACTATCTAGTTTATAATTATCTATCCATTTGTAACTTTTATTTTAATTTCTTGAGCTGAAATTCAAATTGTGGTTATAAAAGTTAAATAATAAGTATGTTAAATTTACTGAAATTATGCGGGTCAAATTGGGCTGGACATGATCCAACCCGTTTTTAGCCCAAAATAAATTTGGGCAAATCATGACCCAATTCGATTTCTATTTCAACTCATTTTAATATCTCCAATTTCATCCAAGCCACCCATTCGACACCCCTAAAACTTAGCACGTATGAATTTCCGATGGGCTAATTTTGAGAAGCCCCCTTTATTCCTCAAAACAACTAGCCCAAATGCAACTCCTGGAAGTCCAATCCAGGAAGACTAATCTAAAAAAAAAAAAAAAGACCAACTACCCGCTTGGCCATGGCCCATGAGAAACGTCAAATGGGGTGGGGTGCGGATGGGATAGGGTGGGGTACGTAAGTAAAAAATACTTTGTTATTATTTTTGTATTTGGTACGTAAATAACATATATTACCTTAAGAGTTTTTGTATATAGTCTAGACAAATACTAAGAGGAGTAAAGATGGGGTGGAATAGGGGACTATGGTTGAGGATGAAAATAAAGTGTAATGAAGAATGAGAGGACAAAATTAATATGCAATGTCACTCGTGAAATTTGTTTTCCCAATGTCATTCTCTTCTTCTTTTTTTAAGAAAGATAATTTTATTCTATTTTTAACATGTAAATAATAAGATATATTTTCCCTTCCGTTTGCATAAGGGATTATGAGAATTTTAAAATTTAGTTATTACTTTTAGCGCTTTTCTTTTTTGTAGCAAAACATTTATTCGTAGGTACACCATGAGACTTGCGTTAGTCCCTCTTTGGTGCAGTACATATGTTAAATGTCGATATTTTTGGATATATGTTAATTGTTGAATAATATTGACATAGTAAAAAAAGATAGTCTAGTGGTTAAGGTTGTTCACATTTGACTTGGAGGTGTGGGCCCTAGCCTAGACTAGGGCATTTTATTTAATTTTCTTAGTTCCATTTTTTTCTTTTAAAAAAGAGAAAGAAAGGTCTAAAGTAGGGTTGTTTATGGTTATGGTTAAAAAACCAAATCGAACCGCAATTCGAACCAAACCGATTAAAAAAACTGATATTTGGGTAGGTTTGGTTTTACATTTTGAAACACCGATACTATTTGGTTTAGTTTTGGTTTTACTAAAAAAATAACTAAACCGAACAGATAAATTAGATATATAAATTTTATAATTATTTATATATTAATGATAAACAAAATATAAATATTTTGTTAAATTTTAAGTAACTTGAGTCTTTAACTTTATCATTTTCTCATGCCCAACACGTAAATTTAGTCCATCTATAACAATCATAAGTTCAAGTCCATCAAAATTCATTACTTTAGTCTTTACTTACCATACCTTTCATAAGATAGTTACACCTTTTCTTAATTGAATCACTTTGTTCGTGTAATGATAACTTTAGTATTGTTTAATTGCTTAATTGAACCAACAATAACTTTTCAGTGGATTGTTCATGTACTAGATGTTTGTGTCTATCAAGATACGTATGTCCTAAAAAATTTATTGCTTTCAAACTAAAAAAACCAGAAAAACTGAACCAAACCAAACCAAGCCGACGGTTATTTTTTTCGTTTGGTTTGGTTTGATTTTAGAAATTTAAAAAACCGACTAGATTGGTTGGTTTTGATTTTCACCAATAACCGATTCAAACCGAACCACGAACACCCCTAGTCTAAAGTATATTCTTGACGAAAATTCTGGTCCGCCACTCCTTTGGTGGATCTTGTAATTATATGTCGTTACTTTAATGCAACGAATAACTAGTTAAATAAATAGTTCAAAATATTATGAATCACTTATTAGTGTAAGGACAGATTTTTGTTTATTTTAAAAAAGCAAATTAATGCTTCTTGATTTTCTGAAGGAACATTTATTTGAGCTAAATGATGTCCAACTGCCAAAGTGCAATTTTACACATTCGTTTGGTGATATATATTTTTTTCAAAATTATTTTCTTATACTTATTCCTTTTTTGGAGACAACACAACGAAATCAAGACCATAAATGCGATGACCTTACAGTAGATTCATATTCTTTATTAAAATCTACTTCTTCGTTCTAATTTAGGTAAAAGTGTTTGATTAAATATAAAATAATATAAGAATGAAATAAAAACTTTTGAAACTTAGATTATATGTGCTAATATAAGTCATCCGGAGGGTTAGATGTATATGCTCTTCTGTGTATATTTTGTTAGGACCGAAAATAAGTAGATGTAATGCGGAAACTAGCAAAGCAAACCTTGAAAGACCACGAGTAAGAAGACAAATGAGAAATATATCAAAAGACACAAAGATTTAACGTGGTTCGGTCAATCGACCTACATCCACAAAGAAGATGAGCAATCCACTATAAATATGAGAGTACAAAATATAGAAAAAAATAACCTCAACCAATTCACTCGGAATACAAGGAGGTTCACAAATTCTCCCCCATAATCAAAACTTCAAAGCCCCTAGAACCAGTGACGTAGATTGAAATCTTATGAAGGGGGTCCAAACTTTGAATAGTAATTTATTTTTTTTAGAAAATGATGATTTATAAAGATTCTATTTTTAATAATATTATGATATAATTAGGGTAAATGAGTCTCCTATTTATAGAGAAAGAAAACATTATTTCAAAAGGAAAATGTATTAAAATTTAAGAAAATATTATTCCACAAAGGAAAAAGGTATTAAAATATAAGGAAATCTTATTCCACAAGAAAAATGTATTAAAATTTAAGGATTTTTTTCAATTAAAACCTTATTCCAAAAGGAAAATGTATTAAAATTTAAGAAAAAGGTATTAAAATATAAGAAAATCTTATTCCACAAGGAAAATGTATTAAAATTTAAGGAAATAATTCAATTTTAATTGAAAAAAAATGAAAATGTATTAAAATTTAAGAAAAAGGTATTAAAATATAAGGAAATCTTATTCCACAAGGAAAATGTATTAAAATTTAAGGAAATAATTCAATTTTAATTGAAAAAAAATCCTTATTGGAGGTGAGATTCGAACTTGGGTCACTCAAGACAAGCATGACACTATTTCCAACAAAGCTACTAAACATTTATGTTAAACCTATGCATGTTTATTTACTTATAAACTTCAAGAAAGCAAAATAATTATAGAAAAATGAAAACGCTCATGCGGGGAATCAAACTGGGGCATCGAATGGGCTTGTGACAGCTCTAGCCATCTCCATTGCGGGTTACTTTGTTATTTTAGGGTGTCCAAAATACCATATATACTAATATAAGTCAAAACTTTATGTGTATATATCGTACAATTTTTCGACGAAGGGTGTCCAATTGGACACCATGGGGACAAGGTGGCTCCGCCTCTGCCTAGGACTACATTGTGAATGCTGATTAAGTTAGAAGGAACAAACCTCTATTTATAGAGTGCTAAACCTTTTTCTACAAAAAAAAGGACTAGCCAATTCTAAACATTTTCCTAAAAGAAAAATATATTTATGATAAGAAATTCAGAATAAATAATCCCCAACATATTTGTGGAAGCTTATATAGACCGGTAGGAGTCATGCCAAACCTTATCACCACTGCCCACATGTGAGTATAGCTTTGGTGAATGGTTTCTAATAGAAAAAAACTATAAATTATTTTTATTAAGGATAAAAATTAAAAATTAAATTATTGTTAAATATAGAAATGCATCATTTATTTTTTTGGGACTGACTGAAAAACTAGTGTCACATAAATTGACCTAAGAAAGTAGTAATTTACGTGTGTATATATATATATATATATATATATATATCATGAATCATGATTAATGGTCCATCCTCGTCCTCTAGCGCACGTAATATTGAGCCAGCTCAAGACAGAAAGAATCAAAACATTTGGATAATGATTGGACAGATTTAAAAATTTAGCAATATATAAATATATAATATAGGCACATCCAAATCCAAAGTTATAGAAAAAATAAAACAGGGAACAATTCAGTCAAAACATCACTAATATCAAAACCTAATACAGTACTAATTTTCTTTTGTTCAACATTTGATCCAGTGTCTCTATTCCTTTGGCCTTCTCCTCTTCTTGGAAAGTTCTTCTTTGGTTAACGAAAACAAATAGTACATAATTTATTAGTTTAAGTAGGAATTAGCGCTAGAATTATGTGGGTGTTAATTACATTTAAAAATGACGAGAGAAAAAAGACAAAGCCAAGCTAGCAATTACATACGTAAGAAAGGTATCTTAAGCACATGGTTAATTCATTACTAACTTACAATTCCTTACTTTCATGGTTAGGCATTTTTGTTTGATTTGTTGTCTTAAATTATTTAAGGAATATAAACCTCCCCAAGGACCATGGATGCTTGAGAATTCTTTTTTGACAACTTCCAAAACAAATGTTCTAACTTTTATTTATTTATTTATTTTAACATTGGATTGGTGTCTTCTAGTTCTTGTATCTAAAAGTTAAGGAATCCTCTTCAAAGTTCTCCAGAACTTCACTAATATTTTAATTTATCTTACTGGATTTTCCTAAATTAAATGTTTTCCCCTTGAATTGTTGTAATATTCTAGAATTGTTTTGATTTTAGAAAAGTTTGGAGTGAACTAGTGTATGTATTATATTGATTGATAGAGGACAAGAAGAGACAAAAGGTGATTCGCTTTCTTTAATCGTCCTTTTTTTTGGCTTTTGGTATGTTAGGTTGAGAATATTGACGTATGAGTTATGACAAAGCACGCAGCCTACCTAGTTTGATTTAAAAATTTTACTAATTAATTAATTGCATGTAAACTTGAAAAAGTTGTTTAGATTTTGGAAGAGGCAAATAATGATTTCATGCTTTAAAATATGTTGACCAAAGAACCTTTAGTTTATATGTAGGGTAAGGTTTTGCTAGAGAAAAAGAAAGAAGAGGGCATTTTTACACTACACATCAGTTCAACAAATTAAATTCCACAACAAAAAATAACGCTAAATTTACTAATTTTTACAAAGGTTTAGCCTTTATAATCATTGACTTGTATAAATGTGAGATGAAGATTATAATTTTTCATCCGCCAGACAAAATATATATTAAGCCGCCAAACCCACGCACACATTTTTTTGGGGAGTGGGGTGGTTTTGCATCATTGCAATTTGCATGAAGGTAAAGGCCACAGGGGTAAATTAATTAGCTTTTTAGTAAATAGACAGGGAAGTTTTTGTAGCATGGGCATGAGAGTGGGAAGAATCAAGTATCGTACTTTTTTATGCAATATCACCACCAAGTTTTTGTAGCATGGGTATGGGAGTTGCTTACTATTATTCTTGTTGAATATGAAGAATCACTACAACAAAAACATCTTTTAGCGGCAATAAATATACACATTAACAAAGAGTGTGTTAAAGTCTTTATCAGCATAAGTTAATTGACATTGGATCCAATGTCGCTAAAGGCTGGATCGTTTGGTTGGGAACAAGTTATCCCAGGATAAATTATCATGGGGCTAGCTATCCTAGGATAACTTATCCCACCATTTATATGGGATAACTTATCTAATCACTATGATATAAATGGTGGAATAAGTTATCCCAAACATGGAAACCAAACAAGATAAAATAAATTTATCCCATCACTATTATTTTTAATCCCTCACACCAAACGACCCCTTTAGGGACATATACAAAGAGTGCTAATTGCCGTTAATTAATTGCCGCTAAAGATGATTATTTTTTTGAGGTAGTGAATGATCAAGAGTATTATTTTGTTAACAACGAGCTATACGACATGATCTACTCAGGGATGCAATTAAAATTTACTTATTAATTAATTAAAGTTATCCACACATTATAAGTATATGATTTCATTAGTGTGTGCAACAATATATTAGCCTTACTATAGTAGTCTATGGTGTATAGCACTACCAGAGTTTTGTTAACTTATTAAGCCTTTTGCTTTTGTCTTGTCTGTGTACGAATTTCCAACGGCATGATAAAATAGACTTTGAGTTTAGTTTATATCCCAAAAGTCAGTTCAAAGAAAGAAGGACCTTGAGCCTTACTCCTACTATCTCGTCTGGATTTGAGGTGAGACATTAATTCTCTCATTATAAGCCTACTCATGGCTAGACACTATTCGAACTAGAGCATACACAATCATGAAGCAGAAGTATATTCACAACCCCCTCACGGCCTAAAATCGGACCCAAGATTAATAAGTATTGATGTATATATTATTAATTAATGATATTGAATATTTATATATAGATATATATATATATATATATGTTGCTTTAGTTGGTGCGGTGGCAAAGGTCGTGTAGTCTATTTGAGGTGGGGAGTGGTAGGGAAGAATAGAGAGATAAAAGCAAACGTATCACGTGGAGACAGATCCAAATAAAGAATAGATGGACCCAATATTAAGTCCGAGGGGTTTGGTGTGTTCCAAATGATGTCCACATGATGATGCTCAATCAGTCGCTTGCATGCCAGTACAGGATTCATATTTCTGGTGGATATCAGGAAATTGTACTGGATAACATGTCTATTTTAATTTGTTTCTACTCTTTTGGATATTTTTGCATGTGTCTCTCTTTTCAACAAGAAGAGAGAGAGAAAATTGAGTACTGCTCGATGTTTTCAGTTTTTGAAGAATGTTATATTCCCTAGAGAGTAGTGTTACGTTTGTGATATTGCGTGTGGTAGGTATAAACTTTATGATTTAAAATAGGCCAAACACATATACAACCTTTCTAACTTGTCCACATTTTTCATTTTAGCATTTTATCTTAGCCTTGTTCCATTTTAACCCTTGAACTCTATTTTTTATGTTTCATTTTAACACGAAATACTATTTTTATGATTTATTTTTATATATATTCTTCAATTGCAACTTCTTATTTTAAATCGACATGTGTCATTTAATTTTAGTTAAAAAATTAAAAATTAACAAAAAATAATTCTTTTTAAAAAATAATAATTTCTTTTTAAGAGTGTTATGTATTTTTG
>JAJOOE010002316.1:0-24369 GCA_036250405.1 Solanum raphanifolium
TAAAGACAACTGACTACTAACTGTCTACGAAGCCTCTAAAACAAAGAGGGATGTCGGGACAGGACCCCCGATCATCTTAATAACTTAAAAGCTAAAAAGTTATGAAAAGGACCCTCCGAAAAGCAAGGAGGCTCACAAACTAACTCTGAGTGCTCAACTTGATCAACGAGGCGCTGGATGTTGATCCTGGTTACCTGCGTCTGCATCATAAGACAATGCAGGCCAACTGGCATCAGTACATTGAATGTACGAGTATGCAAGTTGGAATACTAGACAAAATATAGGCTTGAAAAGAATCTGAAAGGAACACTTACCTTGACTTTACTCAATTCAAGAACAACTTAACTCAATATAAAGCAATAAAACACATGCAATATATAGAAAGCTTTTAAAACAGTAGAAAGCAACTCAGTTCTTTAAAGAAATGCAATAACAAACTCAACTTTACTCATGTAATAAAGTAATATAGTTTCAGTGGGAGTTTCTCTAACCAACAACCACCACTATGAGCCTAAGTGGTGATACACCAGCTTGCCCACGCTGCCAGAACTGTCCTATACTTTGCCTTCATATAGAATTCCTTAACTAAGTGTAAGATCTCACAACTAGAAAGAAGTAGAAAGAAGTTTAAAATATGGAAATAGTCGTTTTTGGAAAGTATACGGAAATCTGGAAAGTTTTAAGTAAGTTAAAGTGAGTTTTTGGTCAACTTCAAATGACCATATCTCCTAGCTCAGGATGAGTTAGGAGTAGTTCTAGCTATGTCTGTAAAGCTCATGGAATGATCTTTCCAACGCCGTCAAGTTTGCATAATTCTGAGTTCGTATGAGTAAGTTATGTTCTTTGGAAGTTGGGTTGTTGGATTAAGGAAAGTCTAATCCGGGTTTTGGAAGGGTAAATTAGTCTTTTCCTTACCTAATTATTCTAAATTCGTTTTTAGGAGTTAATTGGGGTAAAACAAGATTTTTTGTGAGTTTAGAAAAGTTAGAGTTCACGCTAGGGCTTGGAGAAAGAAAGGAGGAGAAAAGAGGAGAAATCAAGAATCGCCAAGAAACGTTCGAGCTTTTCGTGTGGATTTCGTCGGGGGTGATCCCTACAAGGTATGTGAGACTACATAGTGTTGGGTTAGTTCACCCACGAGCCAAACATGATTCAATTCAGCGAATTTAAGTCTTTGAATGATTAGATATTGAGTTCTTGATGAACATTGTTGAAAGTTTCGTTAAATTCTTGGGGGTTGTGTTATTGAGGTTTCTTGATGATTTGATTCATGTTTCTGGGTGAAATTTTGTGTTGAATCTGTTGTATATTGAGGGTACTAATGATTCTAAGTGTTTGGGGAAAGAACCATTGAAGTTTAGAGGGTTTAGAGATGAAAAACGAAGGAGAAAAATTGGAGATTTTCTAGGCAAGGGTTTGGGGGGCCGCGCCTGCCAGAGCGCCACAAAAGTTCCTCTGAACTTTGGCCTCTGGTGCGTCGCGCCAGCCAGAGCACCACAGAAAGTTCTCTAAACTTTGAGGGTTGGCGCCCCGCGCCTTTCAGAGCGCCAGGGACGCCAATTCTCCCCATTCGTTCCCCACCTTTTCTCACTTGTTCCCTAGCAAAGTACCTATGTTTCTAAGTTGATTCCAACACTCTAAGGTACATCTAAACATCATGAAATCATCCATAAACATGAGATCATGAACCTTGAATCCATAATCCAATTCAAGGAAAGTTAGGATCAAAGTCAAGAGAGGTTAAGAGTCAAGTCTAAAAGTTAAGAGCAAGTCAAAGCTATGTTTTTAAAGTTTTCGAAAGTCTTTAACAAACGTTTTAACTTTGTTTTAAGACTTCAGTTTCAAGTTAAGCAAAGAGTAAAGAGTTGAGTTCATTTCTCAAAAAGCTATAAGGGAACTAAGTATTCCCAAAGAGTTAATAAATGTTTTCATATTTGAGCAAGAAAAGGGAACATCAATTCCAAGAGAGCTTTTAAGCTAACTTTTGAGTAATTATCTCAAACCAAAGAAAGAATTTGTTTTAAAACATATGAGCTAAGTATATTTTTGGGAGTAGTATTGAGCACCGATATGGGGATGTGAGTTCGTATTAACTCAAGTCTCCATAAACCATGTAGTCATCATGGGTGTTAATAGGTCATACTTTTTAGATGATCACATAAGTTAAGATAGTGAATCCACTAAGTTAAGCATTCTATATGACGGCAAAGTATAGGACAATTCTGGCAGCGTGGGCAACACGATGTATCACCACTTAGGCTCATAGTGGTGGTTGTCGGTTAGAAAATCTCCCACAGAAACTATCTTATTTTATTATATGAGTAAAGTTAAGTTTGTTACCGCATTTCCTTTAACGAACTAAGTTGTTTTTATATATTGCATGTGTTCATTGCTTTATTTTGAGTTAAGTTATTCAGAAGTTGAGAAGAGCCAAGGTAAGTGTTTCTTTCAGAGTCTTTTCAAGCCTATGTATTGTTTAGCATTCCAACTCGCATACTCATACATTCAATGTACTGATGTCAGTTGGCCTGCATCTTATTATGATGCAGACGCAGGTAACCAGGATCAGCATTCAGCGCCTCGTTGATCCAGCTTGAGCATTCAGAGTCTGTTGATGAGCCTCCTTGCATTCTGGAGGACTCCTCTATTTGCTTTCTAGTCGTTTACATGTTAGGATGATCGGGGGTCCTGTCCCGACATCCCTCTTTGCTTTAGAGGCTTCATAGATAGTTAGTAGTCAGATGTCTTTACATTGTCATTTCATATGTTAAGACTTGGGTTGCCAGTTTGGCCAAATTCAATGTTGACTTTTAAACATTCTAAGCTATTTGACTAAGTTATTTGAGTAAGTTCACTTGATCATTATATTACTATTTTGAGTCTTCCGTTGAGTCAGTAAGCCAGGCCAAGGGTTCGCTGGAGGCCAGCAATGGTCTTCAAGTGCCTGCCACGTCCAGGGTGTAGGCTTGGGGCGTGACACTAAGTGGATCCACTAGTCTATGCTAAAAATCACTTAAGGAGTCAGCTAAAAAGTATGATCCTTTACTACCCATGATGGCTACATGGTTTATGGAGACTTGAGTTAATATGAACTCGCATCCCCATATCAGTGCTTAATACTACTCCCAAAATATACTTAGCTCCTATGTTTTAAAACAAAACTTCTTTCTTTGGTTTATGATAACTACTAAAAATTTTAGCTTAGAAGCTCTCTTGGAAATCGGTGTTTCCCTGTCTTGTTCAAATGTGAAAACATTTTAAACTCTTGGGAATACATAGTTCCCTTATAGCTTTTGGATAAATGAACTCAACTCTTTTACTCTTTGCTTAACTCGAAACTTGGTCTTAAAACAAAGTTAAAACGTTTGTGAATGACTTTTGAAAACTTTATAAACTTCTCTTGACCTGTTTCTTAACTTCTAGACTCAACTCTTAACTTTACTTGAATTGAATTATGGATTCAAGGTTCATGATCTCATGTTAATGGATGATTTCATTATATTTAGACGTACCTTAGAGTGTTGGAAACAACTAGAAAACATAGGTACGTTGCTAAGGAACTAGTACGGAAAGATGGGGGAAGAATGGGAAGAACTGGCTTCCCTGGCGCTCTGAGAGGCGCGGGGCACCAGGCCTTGAAATTCAGAGACCAAGTTTGGGCGCTCTGGCTGGCATGGCGCCCTAGAGCCCAACATTCAGAGACTGTTTTGGGGGGCGCTGAGAGGCGCGGCGCCCCAACTGCTTCCCCAGAAAATCCCGAATTTTCTTCTTTACTTTTCAACTCTAAACCCTCTAAGTTCACTTGATTCTTTCCCCCGAAAACATAGAATCGACTAAACCCTCAATATATGAAAGATTCAACTCGAATTCACACATAAATACATGAATCAATCTCAAGAAACTTCAACAACAAGAACCCACAAGATTTCAAATGAATTTCATCAAGAACTCATAGGATTTACTTTCAAATCAATATAACTTTGCTGTATTGAATCATGACTGGCGCGTGGGTGAACTAATCCAATGCTATGTGATCTCACATACCTCGTAGGATTGAATCCTTGGCGAAATCCATAATCAAAATCGAACGTTCTTAACGATTCTTGATTTTCCTTCTCCTTTCTCCTCTTTTCTCTTTTTTCCAAGCCCTAGCGTGAACTACAACTTTTCTAAACTGACTAAAATCTGATTTTACCCCAATTAAACTCCTAAAAACGAATTAAAACAATTGTCTAAGGAAAAGACTAAAATACCCTTCCAAAATCCGGATTAGACTTTCCTTATCCAAACAGCCCAACTTCCAAAAAGTGTATCTCACTCATACAACCTCAGAATTGAGCAAACTTGGCGGCGTTGGGAAGATAACTCAACGATATTTCCCAAGGTATCTGGAAATACACCTAAATCATCCTGAGCTAGGAGTTATGGTTTTTTGAAGTTGACCAAATCTCAACTTATCCTAACTTAACAAAATTTTCCAGATTTTCATTCTTTCCAAAAATGACTATTTCCAATTCTTAAATTCTTCCTAGTTATTTCAATTTGCGAGATGTTACACATCCAGGGTCGGCCAAGGTTTTGTGTTGATGCAGCGAGGTAAGGTCATAGCTTATGCTTCTAGATAGCTTAAGGTCGATGAGAAGAACTACCCGACTCATGACCTCGAACTTGCAGCCGTAGTATTTCCCTAAAGATTCACCCTGGAAATCTAATGACCTAAACTAGAGACTAACGTGTAGTCTAGTAGCCTAATGGAGTTAAAACGTAAGGTTAGAGTCTTAAAATAACTTCCCTAATAGAGTACTAGGGTTATAGTGCCTAAACGTCAATTCATGACCCCCTAGGATCCCCCAAAGGTTCCATGAGGATGACCCAAGGGAAGGTCCAAAAGTTGTAAAAAAATAGCATGGAACCACGATTGGGCACCCACGCTACGTGGGTGGACCCATGCTTCGTGGTTTGGAGTCGTGGGTTGAGATTTAGTCTCCCCAAGCTTTTCCTCCAAAACTCCCTCTCTGACCCAAACGACGCCCATGCAGGACGGGTCGTGGTCCCATCCACGATCCATGGATGGGGTCCGTGGATCCCAACCTGCAAAAGCTGGTTTGGGGTTCGGCTATAGGGGGTGTTTTCGTAAATTACTAATTAAATTAATTAAGTAGTAGGGACGGTTGTTATTATCTATTTTAATTAAATTAAAGTATTTTTAACTATTAAACAACCCTTTTAATTCTCATAACTCACATACTCAAAACTCAACAAACTTCCCTCCCAAAAATATTCTCTCTCTAAACTCCATTGAAGAACAAAGAAAAAGGTCAAGATTAGGGTACAAGCCCCAAGATTTTCACTCCAATTTCGTGGGAAAACATCAATCAAGGTATGGGAACCTTGATTCATGGAACACTTTTTTCCATGGAGCCCTTCAACTCTTGATTTCGAAATTGGTAACTTGTTCAAAAACTAGGGTTTTCATTCTAGCCATGGGTTCTTCCTAAAAATGATTTTATTATGTTAATTGCATTATATTATGGATGATTTGATGTTTAATGGTGATTTTCATTGTAAAATTCCCCATGAACACCCCTATGACCCCAATTTCATGAATTGTGATGGGTGTATTGATGCAAGATGATTACTATGAATTGTATCCATGTTAATATAGTTATTAAATCTTGTTTTATTCATGCCTATTGTAGTATCTTTAGGTGTAATTGTGAGACATGATTTATGACCTTGAAAGGGGTAAATTGCTAGGGTTTGTACATATTGATGAAAGTTGAGTATAACCTATTGATTCACCTAGAAAGTAAATCTCCTATGACTAATGTGTAAAATATGGTATTGTTGAAAGGTTGTTCTTCCCTTACCCTTACAATTGATGATGCATGAATAGTCTAGGATGATGATGATGTTATTGTGTTGATTGAAAGTCTATTCTCATGAAAACACTATGAATGTAATGTGAAAGTTCTACTCACATACTAATGTTGATTCTAAGGTTGAAAGCACATTCTCACCTTTAATGAATCTATGAGCTATTTTGATGAATTGTATTGAATGAGGGATAGAGCATTCCATCACACATGTAAATGCAATTCAAGACTAATTATGTATAAATTGGGAAATAATGCATAGTACCGAGTGGATATGGACAATGAGGTAAAGGCCCTTCCGTCAATGCAATAGGTTGGGTCATCTAAAGTAAGCTCATGAAATTGAAGCTCCTCTGCCAATGCAAGAGGTAGGGTTTTCTAGAAGCAATCTCCCTATCCCATAACTATGTGCCAACATAGGACCTTAGCTAGTGAATCCACCTTATAGCTATACATTTAGTTCTACCTTAGGCAAGTAGGACACCTTCTTTTGGTGTGGGGTTACATGACACCGGATTCCATGTAGCTCACATGGTCTATGTCGGTTATGGCTACTTTTCCTATATAATGAAGATAATGAATGAGACATGAACTATACTATGACTTCTTGGTGAGTTTACTTAGTAGGAGTGGGGGTATGAGACTTCACTTCAACATTGCACAAGTGGACTTAGTAGGATGTTGTGGGATGGTTCCTTTATATTATGATGAGATACAAATGTTTGCATGTATGTTAAATGGATAGTTGTTATGAATGACTTTCTTTATATTCAAGTAATGTACATGACTATTTCCTTATTTGTGACTAATGATTATAATGAGGTCTAAAGATGATATGCATGACCAAGGTAGCTTCAAGGGGGTGCTTAGTAGGGTTGGTATTATGGGATGCCAACCATACATTGCACAAGTGTTCCTTAGGGGTTGCTAAGGTGTTGATATTACTATGTAATGAGTATAAATGTGATTATGGCTTGTGTTGTACATTGTAAATGCATGTTGGTTTCTAAACTTCACAAAGGCATACTTTTCAAATAAAATGTCCTTTTTATCGTACTTAAAGGATTTTATGCATGTTTCCATACTTGGTACATATTTGTGCTAACCTCTTCTTCTTCTACATTTTTATAAGTGTAGGTTCTGGCTAGGTGACATACACTCTCCTTTGTTGAAGAAGACTTGGATTGCTTATCTCCAAGTTGTGGTGAGTCCTCAAGTTCGAGGACGGATTATCCATTTCTTAGTTTCTATTGTACTTCTCATGTTGAGACTTTTATTGATGTAAAGGGCTAAGTCCCAAACTTTGTATTCATATGTTTTAGATGGTGTATGAGACAATGCCTAGATTCCTATGATTTCCTTTATTAAAAAAATGAAGTTTGACTTTTATTGTAAAAGTTAAATATTTTTCCGCATTATTTATATGTCTTATGTAATGATGATGTTAGAGGCATGTATGAGACCCCTTCGGGGTCAAATACGTCGTGTTACGTCTAGGGGGTACTCCCAGGTCGTGACAGATTTGGAGACACTACTTGTATGGCGTTCATGTTGATGTATTCACAGATCATAAGAGTCTCCAATATGTGTTCACCCAGAAAAAGTTGATTTCTCATTGGAGGAGATGGCTTTAATTCCTCAAGGACTATGACATGAATGTGCTTTACCATCCGGGTAAGGCCAATGTAGAGGTTGATGCTCTCAGCAGGCTATCAATGGGTAGTGTAACACATGTTAAGGAAGAAAGGAAAGAGCTAGCCAAATATGTTCACCGACTTGCTCGCTTAGGAGTTTGCCTTACAGACACATCAAATAGTGGGGTGATAGTTCAGAATGGATCAGAATCTTCATTGATAGCAGTGGTTAATGAAAAATAGGATAGTGATCCTATATTACTTTAGTTGAAAGGCGTAGTTCATCAGCAGAAAGTTGAGGTTTTCTCCCAAGGGGAAGATGGTGTACTTCGTTACCAGGGTCGCTTATGTGTTCCTAATGTAGGTGAGTTGAGGCAGCAAATCCTTACAGAAGATCATAGCTCCAGGTATTCCATTAATCCCGGTGCCACTAACATGTACTGTGATCTAGGGGAAGTATTTTAGTGGAACGGCTTGAAGAGGGACATAGCAGACTGTGGCTAAGTGTCCTAATTGTCAACAGGTGAATGTGGAACATCAAAAACCAGGAGGTATAACTCAGGAGATTAACATTCCTACATGGAAGTGGGAAGTGATAAATATGGATTTCATTATGGGTTTACCTCATAATCGCATAAATTATGACTCCATTTGGGTGATAGTGGACAGAGTTACTAAGTCTTCTCACTTCTTGGCTGTCAAAACTACAGATTCAGCGGAGGACTACACCAAACTCTACATCCATGAGATAGTCAAGTTCCATGGGGTTCCCTTGTCTATCATATCATATAGAGGTCCTCAATTTACCTCTCATTTTTGGAAATCATTTCAGAAAGGTCTTGGTACCCAAGTAAATCTCAGAACAACATTTTATCCACAGATGGTTGGTCAGGCAGAGCGTACCATTCAAACCTTAGAGGATATGTTGAGATCTTGTGTGATCAATTCCAAGGGTTATTGGGATGGTCACCTACCTCTCATAGAGTTCACCTATAATAATAGCTTTCATTCCAGTATTCAGATGGCCCAGTATGAGACACTATAGGGGCGTAGATGCAGATCCCCAATTGGTTGGCTTGAAGTTGGTGAAGCAACCTTTATAGGGCCAGATTCAGTTTATGAAGCTATAGAAAAGGTTCAGCACATTAGGGATAGACTTAAGGTAGCTCAGAGTCGTCAGAAGGCCTATGCAGATGTGAGAAGAAAGGACTTAAGGTTTGAAATCGATGATTGGGTTTTCCTGAAGGTGTCACATATGAAGGGGGCGATGAGATTTGGAAAGAAAGTAAAGCTCAGTTCTAGGTATGTAGGTCCTTACAAAATCCTAAAAAGAGTTGGTAATGTGGCTTATGAGTTAGAGTTTCCAACAGAACTAGTAGCGGTTTATCCAGTCTTTCACATTTCCTTGTTGAAGAAGTGTGTGGGTGATCCAGCATCAATAGTACCATTAGAGAGTGTGGCTGTGAAGGATAGTCTCACTTATAAAGAGGTGCAAGTAGATATTCTTGACCGTAAGGTTCGTAAATTAAGAAATAAAGAAGTCCCTTCAGTAAAGGTTTTGTGGAGGAGTCAGTCTGTAGAGGAAGCTACTTGGAAAGCAGAAGCAGTCATGAAGGCCAAGTATCATCATATCTTTCCTTCTAATTCTGTTTCAGCTTGAGGTAATAGTCAGTCTTTCAGTTTACTCTTGCGTAAATTCAGTCTCAGCATCTTGTTCACTCAGTTATTCTTGCATTTCAGCATATTTGCATGTTCTTGGAACTCAGTTTAGTTAGATATCAATTTCTTGTACTTAGTGGTAGGGATTGCAGCTCCTTCCCTCCATACTCAGCTAGTTTAGACTTCATTCGAGGATGAATTTTTCCAAGGGGAAGATAATGTAACACCCCAGATTCGAGAAAGACCAAAATGTAGAATTGTTTTTCAGAACTTGCAGGTGCCACCGATGGAGGCCAAACCACTGCCTGTGGTTTAGGCCACAGACAGTAGGTATGGTCCGTGGTTGGCCACCCTGAATCCCAGGAAATATCGTTACCAATGGTAGGACCTCTGAACCATAGGTGGGACCATGGTCCGTGGTCTATGGTCCATGGATCGTGATCACCATCACCAAGTCTCAGACGCCAACCGACGCCCTGCCAGGACGGACCGTCGGTCAGGGGCCGTTGATGGTCTCGTCAATTGTTAAGTCAGGGTCATTTTTGTCTTTTCCCCTATGCATTGGACATTTAAACAACGTCATTTTAAACCTAAATTACGTTGCTTTTACTCAGTTTTAGCCGAATAATCGAGTCAGAACCTAACCAAAACCTTTATTCACCTAAATTCATCAAAATTAGAGCCAAAAGGAAGAGAAAAGTCGACCAGCCTCTCAAGAACAAGCATAAGATTTTCTTCAAGTTTCATCCCCGAAATCGAAGGATTTCTCTGTAGATTTCGTCACTAGGTATGTGGGATTTCACTAGTGAGTGCATTTGACCAGGTTTTTAGTACATACTTCAGTATTCAGTTCATCATGTTATTTTCATGATTAGCACTTGGTCATTGCATTCAGTTTAGTTTTTCAGATATGTTTCAGCACTTACATTCTTACTCAATTATGTCATTGCTCAATTATGCTTTGTTCAGCTTTTGTATATTGATTTGTTTATCTTAGTATCTATATCCTGCATGCTCATTACATTCCAAGTACTGACGCATACTCTGCACTACATCATTTCATGATGTAGGTTCAGGTACTCAGCATTCAGATAGCTCTTAGATTGATTCTCAGTCAGCATTCACCAGTGTCAGTGGTAAGTCCATATTCTGAAGACAATAGACATGCTTTCATTTTAGTCTTTACATTTCAGTTTCAGTTTTGTAAGAGTTACTTGGGGTCCAATCCCAGTAACTCAACTCAGTTAGAGGCTTTTCACACATAGTAGTAGAATTAGCTTCAATTGTGAGTTTTTAGTTGCTATTACACTCTTAGTATGGTTTACACATTCAGACTAGTTGGGTATTCCCCATTTTCCATTCACTTATTGTTTTAGCTTCTGCATAGTATTTTTTTTATCAGTTATCTTCAGTATGCTTATGATATGCCAGACATGGGATTAGCTTGGGGTCACTCGTGATCCTAGGTCTCGTGTTACGTCAAGGGGTAGCCTCGGAGAGTGACATATTATAACAACCTTTGATGCCTCAAGATCCCCCCTCCCTAGAGTTGCATACAGATAGGCCTTTCCGCCTCTACCTTGAGCATCAATCCTATCTCTAGACCTGCCTCCCCAGGGTCCACCCCATGGTTCCTGACAACCGTCTCATTGTTCCTGACCGTAGGCACCGTCTGTCATGCCTCGAGCATACCTCCTGGACATGACTGGCACTCGAGAACCATTGTTGGCCCCAAGTGAACCCTTGGCCTAGATAAATACTCAGCAGAAGACTTACTCAACAATAGAAATCTCAAAACAAGCTCAACTCATAAGATATCATAAAAAAAACAGTTTACTCAGTACTCAAATAAGCATAAGTGTTCACCTCACAGTCTTTAAAATATCAACAATGGAATGAGAAAAAAAGACTCTTCAACTACTATAGTCTATCTATGAAGCCTCTAAACGATAAAGATGGAAGTCAGGATAAGACCCACGACATCCTAACAAAACATAAAAGTAAATGGAATCCTCAGGAATCAAGGAGGCTCACCAAAGCTAAGTCAAACTTCAAGTGGTACCAACGAAGTGCCTGTTGATGATCCCGATTACCTGTATCTGTATTATGAAATATGCAGGCCAAATGGTGTTAGTACATGGAATGTACAAGCATGCAAGGGGAATTCTAAAGCACAGACATAAGCTTGAACTAATAAAAGGAAGAACATACTCAGCTTATCTCAACTCAACTCAAGGATACTCAAAGGTACACAAAAATACTCAAAGATACTCAAACTCAGAATTACTCAACTCAATTCAATATAAAAGCAACAATAAAGATGCATTATAAAGAAAGCTTTTAAAATAGTAGATAATAACTCAATGTATTTAAAAATACAATAATAAACTCTTTTACTATTATTTTGGAGATTCTCTAACCGACAACCATCACTATGAGCTATATGATGATACAACGTCTCGCCCACGCTGCCAGAACTGTCCTATACCTTATCGGAGTATAAGAAATCCTCAACTAAGTGGATCCACTAAGCTATGCTTAAAAATCAATAAGGAATCATCTAAAAAGTATGATCATTTACCCATGTTGGCATACATGGTTTATGAGGACTTTGAGTTGTCTAAACTCATCCCCATATCAGTGCTCAATACTACTCCCAATAATATAACTCATGATCATATGTTTAAAACCATTTCCTCATCCTCAAACCTTGAGATTATTACTCAAAAGGGTTCTCTTAAAAGAGATAGTGCTCAAAACTCCTCGTAAACTCATTTGGAAACTAAAGTTTCCTCTCATTTTAAATGTAAACATTTACTCTTGGGAACTACTTAGTTCCCATATATTCATTTTAAAAAATGAAACTCAACTATCCTCATCATCATACTCAAGTACTCAAGTCTTAAAACAAGTTTTAAAAGTTTTGCAAAAAGACTTCTCAAAGAACTTTCTCGAACTTTACTCTTATCTCTATATTGAATTTGAATTATGAATTCAAGAGTTATGACTTGGATATTCATTATCTCTCAAGAATTAATGAAGAATTTTATGTGTGGCTATCAAGTAGAGAACATAGGTACGATTCGAGGGAACTCACACAGAAAGAAGATTGGGAGGGTAGAGGACCTGCGACCCTGGCACACTGAGTGGCACAGGGCGTCAGCCCCTAAACTACAGAAGGTGGTTTGTGGTGCACTGAATGGTGCAGTGCCCCACCCCTATACCCAGATTTTTGATGAATTTTCTTGCTTCAATTTCATGTCTAACTCTCCTAGACTTGAACGATTTCCCTCAAACTATTTTGGATTCTTAGATCCAATATAATTACAACGAAATCCACTCTAAATTACTCAAGAACAATACTCAAGCACAAGATCCTCATCGCAAAAACTCAACGAAACCTCATATTAAAGAATGAAACACAAACTTCACGAAACTCATCAAGAACTCAATATACCCAATCCTATGGATAAAATTCATAAAAGAAACTCATGATTGACATGTGGGTGAACGAACCCATTACTATGAAAACTTACATACCTCAGTAGGATAGAACTGTTGGCGAAATCCCCCGACGATTGCAAGAAAATCTTAAACGCTTGAATATTTTCTCCCTTTTTCTCTTCTTGAACTTCTCTCTAAAACCCTAAGCGTGTTTTAAAATTGAGAAAACTGATCTTAGTCAGTTTGGACCCCTAAAAATATTAATTAAAATGAGATAGGCTAGTGGGGTAACGAAAAAACCAAAATACCCCTCCTTAATTCGGATGAATTTCCTTAATCAGACAGGTTGAACTCAAATGGGCATATATCCTCTCATCCGAACTCAAAATTTAGCAAACTCGGTGACGTCGGAAAGATGATTCAACAATCTTTCATTTGATACCTTAGGATGTTAAGCATTGGTTCGCTTATAAATGTATTAATGTGGGTGGTATTCATGGTGGTTTGGATTGTAACAGCATCAGTTTAGCCCATTATTATTATTATTATTATTATTATTATTAGCTTTCACATTATTTAGTGTTTAGTTTTATGGTATGTTAGACAAAGAGTTTCTTGGATCATAAATGATTTTGATTGTCGGCCACACCTACGATGTAGATCAAAGGTACAACATTTTTAGTATATTAAGATTTGTAACACGAATTTAGAGGTGAACCTAGAAATATAAAGTTTATGATTTCCATTGATATGCTAATATAAGTCTTCATGATAATAACTGTATTCATAGCCAAATAAAATATTCACAAATAATGAGTGAATTTCTTAAATTCACATATGTTCATACCTATCACAATAGATTTATCCTAGTATGAATTGGAGGAAGGAAGTGAAAATATCAAATTGGCAGACTATGCTTTTATTAAAATAAGATAAAATATTCTCTAAGTTTTCATTATAATAAGATAAATATTCTCTTAACCTCAAACATGTCTTAGTTTTTTCTTTCAACAACAAGGACATGTGCAAAATCCTAGGACACAATGTGGTTTACATCCACAAGAACATTTACCCAAATAAATATTGTCTTTCTTAAAAGAAACATTCCTTCTTATTCCCTCAATACATCCACAAATTCCGTCAGAACAAGACGGAATTCCAAGTTGACAAGAAGGAGCACAATCTTGTGCTCTTTGACACTTTTGATCTTTTCCGAGTACTATAAATGATTGTGAACCTATATCAAATATAAAAATAAATGTTAATTTCATTATTTCAAGTAAATTCATTGACAATACATAGAAATCAAACATATATAATTTTTTCAAGTTACTACCACTATTTTAATAATGAAGGACAATCAATTAATATCGATATGATCTCTTGATCATAGTTTATTTTGCAAACTTCAAATGAATAGAAAATGAAGAAATATATATTTCTTATATTATGCTTTGCACGTTAAAATTTAGTTAGGAACTACGTTTAACGAAAAAAAAAGCTTTAAAATATTTCATAATATTTGTATGATTATACTATATTTGGCTATGATAATTGCCTCAGTGAAGCCATATAGTCAATTAAAATATCTAAGTTTACCTTAAACTATCAAATTATTATTTATGTATTCTCTCTAATAATTTGATGCATACCCTATTGAGGAATTAAATAGATCTAAATATACCCTTAGATAATTAATAAATATCCAAAAATACTCTTACTTGGGAGAAAATATATTTGAAACAGACGATAATAATATGGGTCGATAAGTAAACATATAAAAAATCTAATACAAATCCCAAATGTTAATCTTTATGTATGTATATATATATATATATATAATATGTGTGTGTGTGTGTGTAAAGAAGAAATATTATTAACATACCATATAAGAAGAGATAATGAGAGGGATAGAGGGAGAGGGATAGAAGGAGAGGGATAGAGGGAGAGGGAGAAGGAGAGAGAAGAGGAGGGGAAAAGGAGAAGAAACTTTACCGAGAAAAATGAACACCCAAAGAAGAGTGAATACAATGGTTGATTCCTTCTTCATCTTTTATACAAAGTCACTATATCTCAAATATTAATGATGATCTTTTTATTTTTGTATATTGATTCAAAGTAAATGTCTTCATATTTATAAGACATAAGTGGTACACCAACTTGCCAAGTGAATTCAATCATTAAATTTTAAATCTAAAAGAAGTGGGTAAATTAAAAATTCAATGCAACTAGTCAACTATTCTTTGAAAGTTGGAAAGGAATATTAATTAATTTTTGCACTTATATTTAGAGTTTAAATAAAAATTATATTTATCTAATCTATATTGTTGACACTCAATTTTGACCGACTTATATCTCATTTTGATAACTATTTGGTTAAATAAATATTTTTAAAACTAATTTCCTTTATTTATATATGTAAACTATTATATATTTTTTATCTAAACTATTAGTACCTGTCACAACCCCGACTGTTATGAGTGAAACTAACACTAAACAAATTGGTGGGAGAACCAGCTAAACCTAAAACCAACCCAACACCATTTAATCAAAACCAAGTAAATTATATAAAATAAGAGAATAGTGTAGACATAAATGAATTGAGTCCCCATAAACGCAACTCAATCGTCTAAAACCAACCAATGCGGAAATACCCCTAAGAACTAAAAGTCACCATACAAAAACTCTAAAACAATCCAACTGGGATACACCCCTAAAGCTAAACATAACTAAATTCAATAGTCCATGTCCGAACAAATGGACAAGAAAATGTAGATAAATCCATGGAGGCCTGAAATACAAAGCTCACCCTTAAACTTGAAATCAGATATCTCTCAATTGAGGTCTCGGATCGGCAGCTAGAAGATTTGTTGTACTCAACAATACAAGAAATAAATACAATATCAGTACACAACCACCATGAACATGTAAGATCACGTGACCGGTCCAAGCAATACAATATATAGAAACAATTACCAATCACCTTAGACTATCAATAACATAACATGAAACAACAATACAAGAACAAACCAATGCATAAACATGTCCTACATGATCATAATACAAATATCGATCCTCTCATGGAACCTCAATCTTATACCAGGTCCTCTCACAAAACTTAAACTCAACTCTAGTATCATATCAGTCGTAGTGTTCAAGCCAACTGTATATAATCATACCAGGCCTAATATCTGAGCCAACCAGCAAGCACATCAAGAATGTATAATCACATAAAGCAAGAAACATACATAATCAAATAGTACAATGAACAAGGCCACTTAAACTCACAAATTACAATAATAAATTCATTTCATATGTTTGCTAGGATACATTGGAAATTATGACACTACAAGCAATAAACATTCATATATACATAATCTGGGAGCATACAACCATCACTTAACTCAAATCAATCCCCTTACAAACTGTAAATAGCCCGAGTTTTCCCCTTGCAAAGGGCTTTGGCTTGTTCTTGGTTTAGAATAAACAATGAATCGGAAATGGCCTATTAATTTACCCAGATTACTAACGAATCCCAACTTCGACCAACATGTGATCACCTTTCCTAACTTAAGGTCCTTCCCACCATGAAATCATGGTCAAAACCTTTCCCCAATATTAACCACCTTGTTTATAAGGTTTAATAAATAATTAATGAGATCAAGGAGTTAAATTGTAACCTTTAGCCATGATTTTTGTGGAAAAACTGATGCAAGCTGCCCAAAATTACACATATTTGTGTATCAAGAACACAAGTACAGTAAATAGAAATTTAGGGTAGTTTTTGGGTAAAATATTCATTCCCTTACTATAGAGATGTCAAAATCCCTATAGCAACGATGCTATAGTGACAACTTACCTTGCTATAGAGGTCTGAGAACTACTATAGCGAGAGGTCATCCGCTTTAGCGAGATCTATGAAAGTTCAGCATCTCAACATTCAAAAATAGGCCATTTTTACAACACAAATCATTTCCTTAATATCTTGGATATAAGTATACACCAGTTATATCTCCACAAAATACCTCACCTTTTACCACATGGATCTAGACCTCATATATCCCCGATCCTATAGGGTGCATTTGTAGTTTGAAGGGACAAACTGATTCTTTTTTCATAAAATCACATGATTTTACTTGTACAGTTGTCTTCTCAATACTTAACTCATTCCCACCTTCTCCATATCACAATCTAGACTATTCTTTATGAAGTTGTCTAATGAAGATCTTGAAATTGTAGAGAAACTACCATCAAAATTGTGTTTTGTCATTCTTAATTTGAGTCTCTACTTAATTTCCTTGTTGTTTTCTTTATTTTGTTTCTTTATTTATAGAAAAATTAAAAATTTACTCTTTGCCATTGTTGCAATTTCCCGCCATAATTTAAAAACTTACAACACAGAGAAAGAGTAAATACAATTCACTTAACAATCTCTTTTTGAAGTTCAAATTTTAGTTGTATCATGTATGTGTGATTATTTCTCTGTTTTAACTTTTCCTTGGGTTGTATCATACATGTGTGATTGTGTGTTGCTTTCTTCTTCTTTTTCTTGAATCCTTTCTAATTTGTTTTACCCATTCTTAGTTGTCATCTTATTTTTAGTATTTTGGTTCACAAAATATTTATAATTTGCTAAATTGGATGAATTTTATTAGAAGCTCATTGATATGATTAAGCAATTAAGTATATTTTGTAATTAATATGTTTTGGTCCAAATATGATATAAACTAAAAGTTCATTGTAACGACCGGGTTTCGTCGTTATAGAAAAGCCAATGGGGAAAATTTTTGGGTCAAAAACCTTTTTCGTAGTAACTTGGAATTTCTCAACCTAGTCCAGATTTGGACGAAATTGGAGTCATTAAAGTCTAGAGAAATCTGGTAGCAATTGGGTGATCTAATTATGATTTTGATCACATGAGTAGATACATAAGTCTTTAAGAAATCCGTATAACTTTACGAAATTGAATTCAGGTGAGTAGAACTCTCGAAATTGACCTTAGCGTGAACGAGTAATTTCTGAGTATGGTTGGTTAAAGGTGTGTTGTAAAATGGGGGTGTTGGAATTATTAAAATAGCTCATTGTTTCGTGCAAGCCGCTTTGGCGGTTATTTCGGTTGTCAGGGCGGGGCTGCTATAGCGGGGTGAGGACCGCTGTGGCGAGCTAGAGGCAAATTAAAGTCATAAATAAACCCCAAAAATGTTTTATTCTGCAATTTTTGAATTTGAGAGCTAAGGAATGAATCCATGTCTTTTCTTGAGGGTTTTCACCATTCTTGAGGCTAAAGATAAGATTTTAACTCCCTGAATCCATTTTTTGATCTGTAGAATGTAATCTAATGAGTAATTATCGATGAGGGAGGGTTTTGATCTAGAATCTATGGTGGAAAAAACCCTAATTTGGGTACTAGGGATCATGGGTATGATCTAGGGTTGATAGAATTGTTAGTAATTTGGGTAATTTGTGATTGTTTATTGATTCCCGTATTATATTAATAGTTTGAAGACCAAGAACAAGCGAAATGAATTCGGAAAGGGAAGGATCAAGTTTCTTAGGGCATTCAAGCTTGTTTCGAGGTAGGTGATGGTTGTGATTCTATGATTGTGTGATGTATGTTTGTTCTTGTTTCATTATGATACATATACGTATATGAATGTTGCATTATTGATCACATTAATTGTAAATGAGGATATATGAAAGATAAATGCCATGAATCATGACTTGATTGTGTGATTATGAGAATGTACTTGGTGATTGTGATTTTAGCTTGTTGAATGGATCGGACGTTGCGTTCTGACACACTAACTTGGATCGATTGCCACATTCCGGCATAATTATAGGATCGGTTGCCACGTTTCTCCATAAACATTGGATCGGGTACCACGTTCCGGTATGCTAACTGTTTGGGTTTGGGTTTGGGTTCCATGAGAGGACCAATGAGTTGACATTATTGTGTATTTGAGAATTGTGAAACTGTTTGTTGTTCATAAATGTTGATGATATTGTATATGTTCGATATATGCATGTGATTTTATTGTTGTATTGACTTATGTATGTTACACTTAGTGGGATAGCCACGTGATCCTACCTGTACACAGTGGTTGTGTACTGATACTGCACTTACTCTTTATTTTTTGAGTACAGGGCATCTTCAGGCAGCTATTGACAGACCTCGCTTAGAAGATCAGTAATCACTGAACGAACTCAAGGGTGAGCTAGTTCTTCCAGGATACCATGAGTTCTCCTTTCGTCTATGTCCACATTTTGGACTTAGACTTTTCTAGTTAGTTGTTAGTTCATTAGTTGGGGTTGTAACCCTTCTTGTTTAGACTTTGGTTCATTGTTAGATGTTTTGGTACATTGACTTTCAGGTTCTAGGTGTATTTTTCCTCTTTGTTTAGTTGTTAGATCTTTTAGAAGTTTATGGGAACTTCAGATTTAGCTATTTAACTTGCTTCCGTAACTTAAATGCTTTAGTTTTTGGTTTAGTTGCTTGGTTTGGGGTTATAGTAGTGGTTCTCCCACCGAAGGGTTAGTGAGGGTGCAAATCATGACGGTCTGAGTCGTGACAAAGTTCGTATCAGAGTCTAGGTTTGTTGATCTCGATGTACCAAGACGAGTCTAGTAGAGTCTTGTGGAACTGTACGGAGATGTCTGTACTTTTCTTCGAGAGGCTATAGGACTTTGGGAAATCTCTCTATCTTCTCTTGTCTCTTTCATGCTATAACTTGATTCCAATTGGTATCTGGCGATTCAAATTGGTATCTAACCTCCTTCACTCTTCTGTCCGCAGATGATTAACACTAGATTCAACGACGTCAGGCCCGTAGCTCCTGTCAATGCTCCAACTGAGAAATCTTCAGTGAGAGGTCGCGATCGAGGCAAGGGTAGAGGAAGAGCTAGGGGTAGAGGCTGAGGAAGAGTGGCGCCTACTAGAGATGGGGTACCAGTCGAAAATGCTCCCTAAAATGAGGCCCCTTCAGTACATCATGATGAGATAGAGGAGAATGTTGAGGTTGAAAATGTTGAGGAGGTTGGACAAGAGGAAGAGGTGCAGGCTGAGACTAATGGTGTTCCTTCCATAGACCTAGTGTTAGCTCAACAGATCATGTCATTCTTAAAAGGGTTGGTTGGTCTTGGAGTGCTTCCTTCTGTTCAAGTGACTCAAGCCCCGGCCAATCCTCATATTGCTATCATTGTTCCCAAGGTGGGAGGATATGTAGGTATTGATGCTTTCTTCCGTCCTTTGTTGGGTTCTATTATGACTGGTAATGATCATGAAATATTGACTAAGTTTTTGAAGCTAAAGCCTTCTGTATTTCTTAGTTTTGAGAGTGAGGATGCTTATGAGTTTATCTTGAACTGCTATGAGAGGCTGCATAAGTTGGGAATTGTCCATCAACATAGGATTGAGTTCATGACTTTTCAACTTCAAGGTGAGGCAAAGCAGTGATGGAGACCTTATATGGAATGCAGATCTTCAGTTTTACCTCCACTTACTTGGACCCAGTTTCATGCTCTGTTTTTGGAGAAATATGTGCCAAGGACTTTGAGGGACCGTAAGAAGGATGAGTTTATGGCTTTGGAGCAAGGTGGTATGACTGTGGCTGCTTATGAGGCCAAGTTTCATGCTTTGTCTAGATATGCTACTCAATTAGTGACTACTGAGGAGGAGAGGATCCGCTTATTTATTAGAAGGCTAAACTCTGAGTTGCAGGTATTATCTGTTCACATGACCTCTACAAGGAGGAGCTTTAATGAGGTAATAGACTTTGTTAAGGAAGTAGAGGGGTGAGGCGAGACAGTCAGGGTAAGGCATTGGCAAAAAGGGCTAAGAACTCGGGTAACTTTCAAGGTTCTTATTCCAGGGGTCCAGAAGGCCAACGCTTGCAGCCAAGCCAATTCAGTTCGCTATGCCCGCCTCTACAGGTAAATACTCGGGAACTCCACCTCATAATTTGATTCAGGATAGCCAGGGATTCACATCTTCAGCGGGCAGCATGCCATCTTTTGATCATACATGTTACAACTGTGGGGAACCTAGGCATATGAAGAGAGATTGTCCCTACCTGGGCATGATGGATTCCGCACAGCAGCAGACTAGAGCAGTGGTACCCGCAGGAAATGGTAATAATGGTCAAGGGCGTCCACAAAGTGGGCGAGGAAGTAATCAGTAAGGTCGTAGAGGTAGAGGAAATGGTCGCGTAAGCAGGGGTAACGTGCAACCAGGCAGGGAAGTATCTCGTCAAGATGATAGGGCTCAATTTTATGCCTTTTCGGGCAAGAATGAGGCAGAGGCATCTGACGCAGTGATCATTGGTACTATTCTTGTCTGTGACCGGATGGGTAATGTATTATTTGATCCAAGTTCTACTTATTCATAGGTATCTCTGCGATTTGCCTCAGAATTTTCAATGATTTGTGATATACTTGATGCCCCCATCTATGCTTCTACCCCATGTCTATCGTGTTTGTCCTATTTTGTTTATGGGTTTTCAGACTTGGGTTGATTTGGTTATTTTGGATATGACTGATTTTGATATAATCTTAGGCATGACTTGGTTGTCCCCCTATTATGTTGTGCTTAATTGTAATACTAAGTCTATAACTCTAGAAATCCCGGGAAGGGAAAAATTAAAGTGGGAAGGGGTGTACAAGCCTAAGCAAGCTAAGATCATATCCTCCATTTAGGCTAGAAAATTGGTAGGGCAGGGTTGTTTGGCTTATTTGGCTCATATTATGGATGTTGAGGTTGAGACTCCATCTATTGAGTTTATTCCTGTGGTATCAGAATTTAGAGAAGTCTTTCGTAATGACTTGCCTGGTATGCCTCCGGATAGAGATATAGATTTCTGCATTGATTTAGAACTTGGTACTCATCCCATTTCTATCCCTTCATATCGCATGGCTCCAGCAGAATTAAGAGAGCTTAAGGCTCAAATCCAAGAGCTTCTTGATAAGGGATTTATTCGTCCTAGTGCTTCCCCATGGGGTGCTCCATTTTTGTTTGTTAATAAAAAGGATGGTAGTATGAGAATGTGTATAGATTATCGGCAATTGAATAGGGTCACTATTCAAAACAAGTATCCTTTTCCTCGAATAGATGATATTTTTGATCAATTGCAAGGTGCATCAGTTTTCTCCAAGATTGATCTAAGGTCTGGCTACCACCAGTTGAAAATTAGGCCTGAGGATGTGCCCAAGATGGCATTTAGAACCCTCTATGGGCACTACGAGTTTCTAGTTATGTCATTTGGTTTGACTAATGCGCCTGCAGCTTTTATGAGTTTGATGAATGGGGTGTTCAAGCCATTTCTTGATTCATTCTTCATAGTCTTTATTCATTATATTTTGGTCTATTCGAAAAGTGAGGAAGAGCATGTCGACCATCTTCATATTGTTCTGGGTGTTCTTGGGAAACAAAGGTTGTATGCTAAATTCTGTAAGTGTGAATTTTGATTGACTTCGGTTGCATTTTTGGGACATGTAGTTTCAAAAGAAGGGGTAATGGTAGATCCTCAAAAGATTGAGGCGGCGAAGAATTGGGTTCGACTTAGCTCTGTGACTAAAGTTGGGAGTTTTGTGGGGCTCGCTAGCTATTATCGTTGATTTGTGAAGAACTTTGCTTCTATTGCCACTCACTTGACTAATTTGACCAAAAAGGAGATGCCATTTGAATGGACTAAAAATTGTGAGGAGAGCTTCCAAAAGCTCAAGACTCTTTTGACCACCAAACCTATCCTAGCATTACCGGTTGAAGGTAAAGATTTTATTGTTTATTGTGATGCTTCACATTCTGGCTTGGGTGCTATGTTGATGCAGGATAAGAATGTTATAGATTATGTCTCGCGTCAATTGAAGGTGCATGAGAGGAATTATCCAGCACATGATTTGGAGTTAGTAGCGGTAGTATTTGCTCTTAAGATCTGGTGGCATTACCTATATGGGGTTAAGTGTGAAGTGTTTACTAATCATCGTAGTTTGCAGCATGTGTTCACTCAAAAGGATCTCAATTTGAGACAGCGAAGGTGGATGGAGTTACTTAAAGATTATGATATCACCATTCAATACCATCTAGGTAAGGCTAATGTAGTAGCAGACACTTTGAGTCGAAAAGCGGTGAGTATGGGTAGTTTAGCTTGCTTAAATGTAACCAAGCGACCTTTCGCTAAGGAAATTCAGACCTCAGAGTCTAAGTTCATATAGTTGGGCATCTCAGAGAGAGGTGGGATGTTAGCTAGCATTGAAGTGAAGGCCACATTCATTGAGGAGATCAAGGCCAAGCAATTTGAGAATGAAAATTTGAATGAACTTAAGAAGAAGACTGTGATTGGTAAGGTACAAGAGACCACTCTTGATGCGGAAGGTGTGCTCAGTTTTTAAGAAAGAATTTGCGTTCCTCGAGTTTATGACTTGATTCAGAAATTATTGGCACAATCACATGGCTCGTGATATTCCATTCATCCGGGAGTGATCAAGATGTACCGAGATTTGAAGCAAATTTATTGGTGGCCGGGCATCAAGAAGGATATAGCGGAATTTGTGTCTAAGTGTCAAAATTGTCATTAAGTGAAGTATGAACACCAAAGGCCGGCAGATTTGCCTCAAAGAATGTCAATTTCTGAATGGAAGTGGGAAATGATAGCCATGGATTTCGTGGTTGGTCTTCCCAATACTTTGGGGAAGTTTGATTCCATTTGGGTAGTGGTTGATAGATTGACTAAGTCAACCCATTTCATTCTGAACAATTGGCTAAAGTTATGTGAAAGAGATTGTACGGTTGCATGGGGTTCCCCTCTCTATCATCTCAGACTGTGGTACCCAATTCACATCCAAGTTTCGGAGGAAATTACATGATGAATTGGGCACACAACTCACTTTTAGTACAGCCTTCCATCCATAGACAGAGCAGTCAGAGAGGACTATTCAAGTGTTAGAAGACATGTTAAGGGCATGTGATTGATTTTTGAGGGCAATGGGATAAGTTCCTACCTTTGCGTGAGTTCTCCTATAATAATAGTTATCACTCCAGCATAGATATGGCACCATTTGAGGCACTCTATGGAAGGGGATGTAGATCACCCATAGGATGATTTAAGGCTGGAGATGTGAAACCTTTGGGGGTCGATTTAGTGAAGGATGCTCAAGATAAGATGAGTATTCAAACTAAGTTTCTAGCACCCTAGAGTAGACAGAAGAAGTATGCGAATCATAAGCTAAGAGACATGGTGTTTCAAACTGGTGAGAATGTTCTTCTTAAGGTATCACCCATGAAAGGAGTGATAAGATTTGGCAAGAAGGATAAGCCAAGTCTGCGATACATTGGTCCCTTTTAGGTTCTTGAATGTGTATGACCAGTAGCGTATAGATTGGCTTTACCTCCTAATATATCGGGTGTTCATCGGTATTTCATGTGTCCATGTTGAAGAGATATCATGGTGATGGGGATTACATTATTGAATGGGACTCAATTGTTTTAGACAAAGACCTCCAATATGACGAGGAACCGATTGAGATTCTTGATTGTGATGTTTGTAAGCTGAGGAACAAGGAAATTAAGTCTGTGAAAGTTTAATGGAAGCATCGTCCAGTTGAGAAGCTAGTGGGAAATCGAGAGGGACATGCGAGACAAGAATCCCCAATTGATCATCGATTCAAGTACTACTTCATTCCTTCTTTAGCTTATTTTTCCTAAGTTTGTCACTCGGGGACAAGTGAAGGGTAAATTGGTATCTATTGTAACGACCGGGTTCTGT
>JAJOOE010002317.1:0-24994 GCA_036250405.1 Solanum raphanifolium
ACCCTTAGGGAATACTTGGTGCAATGTATCACCTTAAGGTTCCAAAGGTGAACTTACATATAGCCTTCATCAATCCAACCACATATATTCATAGAGTCATAAATACACCATAAGACATAGTCTTCACATAGGAACCATCACCTAAGACAACCCCCAAGTCACACTAGTGCAATGTGCAAGTAGCATCCCATAATACTACTCCCGCCAAGTGTTCCTAGGAAACCACCATAGACGAGGCACATCATATTCAACAAGTCATAACATCTTCATTTTACATTAGACATAAGAGCAATATACTTCATAACATCATATAAGGACTCATTCCTTTACTACATCATTAGTCACAACCCATTTAGTTCATATCATAGACAAACCACCCTCTCAACCCCTTCACAAGCTCACTTGTGCAATGCACATACGGAGTCCCATACCCCCACATATACTAAGCAAACCCATTAAGAAGTCATAAATGTAATTCACATACATAATCATACTTCATGTCTTGACATAAGTAATGTCAACCTTAACATGCTTTCATATTAAAATACATAAACCATAGTCTTCATTACATAAAGAGCCTAATCATCTTGTGCAATGCATAAGTAGGGTCCATAGTCCTACCTACACTAAGTAACTCTTCAAGAAATCATGAATAGAGTTCATATTCTTATCTTAGTTCATTTCTTCACTTTTGGGAGACATTGCCATAACCGACTTAGACCATGTGAGCTACATGGAATCCTGTGTTCTACTCCCACACCGAAAAGAGAGGGTACTACTTGCCAAAGTAGGACCTACATACATAATAGCTATCTAGTGGATCCACTAAGCTAATACCTACGGTGGCACGTAGTTATGGAACAAGGAGATTGCTACTAGAAAACCTTGACTTACTAGGCGTGGAGGTTTCCATCTCATCAGACAACTATTATGTTGGGAACCCGGACTTGCTAAACGTGAAGGTTCTCTTGTGGGAATTCCGACTTGCTAAACGTGAAGCCCCCACTCTCATTTTTTCATGTTCACTTGGTGCTAAGTTCCAACTCCATTTTTAAACATCTTTAAGCCTTTATTTAACATTAGTTCATAAAGTAGGCTTTAGGGACTTAATCTCTCATATCATATAGCTCAAAGGTTTCTAAGATGAGAATGACTTTTCATCATAGAACCTACATTATGTGAAAATGGCCTTTCACATAATTATACCATATTCATAACATAGTCTAGTTTAGAGTACAATTGAGGAAACCTTTCAAGAGACTCACTTTCACTAGATTATCATAAACCTTATTCATTCATTCATGTGTGTGTCTATATATGTGAGAAAGCCTGTCACATAAACACCTTTACACAACACATATTCATACCTTGCTAATCATACATATTGCATGCATAATAAGATGTAAGAGTGCATATAATAGTTCACTTTTCAATAGACACCATAACACATCATATTCATAGCTATAGATGTAGAGTGTGTGTGTGCGCATATTGGTCCTCATAGTGACATAATAGCAACAACATTGATATTGAGTGTTCTTCCCTTAAAGGGGTCACAACACATTCACAATGTCCCCAGTTCATGAGAAATTCACATATAAAGCCCTTAGGGATTCTAGACTACACACCCACACTTCATCATAGGAGATAAGGACATATTCAACATTGAATAGGTACTCCTAACATGTATATGATCAAACATTCATATAGGGGTCATATAGGTAGGGGTCATTCCAACATAATCAATCATGTAGACCACACCTTATCCCTAACATTATGATTCACACTATACTCCTCATCATCAACACACTTTAAACATCATGCTAGCATTGAGGATTTCATACATAACCTTTATAGCACTACTTTATAAACATAGGCATCATAATCATCAATTCACTTCACATCTATTTCCTTCAAGGCCATGATCTCAACATGCATAGATAGACAAGAAGTGAACACCTCCACCATAAGTGGATCAAACCACACAACATAAATTCTCATACTATAGACTAGAAGTTAGGTCAACTTACCAATTCTCCAAGCCATGATCACCATGGATCAATCCTCAACAATTCATAATCAATTGACATAGGTAGCAATAGGAATCAACAATGTAATTCAATATCATAAACATAGTCTAACTACAATTCCATAAACAAAGGGATGAACCCATAACTTTGCCCATAAGGCCATAATCCTCAACTCATCAATACACCAACAATTCAACATGAATAAGTATAGATTATCATAGGAAACATAAATACAATCTAATATAAACATAATTTCACCAATAGAGATCATATTCACAAAGACCCACATCATAGGCCAATTTTGAGAATTCGGGGATCATGGGTTCTTTAAGAATCCCTTTGAAAATTTTCTTAAAAAACTTAATTCCACTTTAATTCATCAATAGAATGATTTATAAAATCGTTTGACAAGGAACCCATGTTTAGATTGAAAATTGGGAATTTTGGTCTTTGAATCACTTTTGAAAATCTTTGATAGAACTCCTTGAATGAGAGGTTATTCAAGAATCAATAGTCACCATACCTTAATTATTGAAGACCCATGAAATTGAAGAAGAAATCAGTTGGAAACCTATCTTCTAGCTTGAGCTTCATCAAGGTCTTCAATGGAGTTTTTGAGAGAATCTATTTTGAGAGGGAAGGGTCAATTTGAAGAATGGGCTCTAATTATAGGATTTTGGGGTTTAAACCAACTTAAAATAGCCTAGAATAGGTAGAATAACCGTTTATAATAATTCCCCAAAGTATCCAAACTACCCCTCACTTAGTTGGACCTTTTTAAATAAGTCAAACTTGAGTTTTCTTTTCGCAGATTTCGTCAGAAACAAGTTCGCGACGCGGAGGTGTTCCCACAAGTTTCTGGAAATTAAATTTCGAGGCAGTTGAGTCCGCGACATGTCCGCGAAGCGGACCAAAACTTTAGCCTATGGTGGAGCTAATGCGCGACGCGGACATGCTCCCTCCATGAACAATGTCCAGCTGCCTTGGCAGTTTGCTTGGCCAAGGTTGGGGTCCTCCTCGGGGACCCTTAGGGTGTCCCCCGAGGAGTCGTATCCAAACATTTTGACCCTAAAAACATTTATTAAGACACTAGGGCCACCTCTACTAATTTTAAACTCCAAACAACACATAAAAACATCAACAACATAGTAGAATACACTAACACGTAAAAGACTAGTTTCCTAATGTCTTGGTCGTCCTTGCACGTTTGAGTTCCAAACTCTTTAAAACTGACTAAAAAGTATATTCTTCATTATTTTAACAAGTTATTAATGCATAAAACTCATGTGAGGCTCTACTTTATCCTACTTCATTTTGAGGGTCGTTACAGGCGATTTCATGACGCCGTCGGAGTCTTCCCGTACTGCTAGGAAGTGCCCCCGCATAGGTCATACTTCTAATAATGCTAAGGACCATAGATTGAGGAAGAAGGAGCGACATCAGACTGAGAAGGCTCAGAGGACATCCATAGTTGATGAGGATCTTAGATAGCAGCGAGTTAGGGAGGTAAGTGTTGGCCTATCCACCATAGTGAGCATTACTGATGGTGCTGAGAGAGTTGATGAGAGCACTACTGAGAATGCTGGAATAGTTGATGGGAGTACTACTGATGGCGTTCTAAGTGTTGATCCAACAGGCTCCGGGAAATCAGACCCACCCGCTTCTTGAGTGGTCTTCAGCGCATATGCTCCACAACTTTTCTTTACCTGATCCTTTTCGTTTTACTCTTTGTGCATTGGGGACAATTACACTTCATTTTGTTTGGGGTGGGGAAAATGGATATTGAATGATAGGGTGAAGTTTGAGTAACCCAACTCATAATTCTCTCTTGGGGTTTTCTTGCTTGTGTTCTTTTCGCCCAAGAGACTCTTTTAAATCTGTTGAACCGGCATGCTTAGGAATGTATATGTAGGAATAACTAGAAAAATGAAAGCATGATGGCATAAAAAGCATAAAAATAAAAATGATCCATGTCCAAAAATATTGAAATGTACTAGATTTATAGTCTTGAAGAGTTAAATGTGTTGGATCTCAATGTGACATGATAAGGAACCGATTTGACCTCATGGCTTATGCTAAAACTTGAACTGGGTAATCTGATAATCTAATAATGAAACAAGGTGCCAAGAGTGTGTAAAAAAAGTTGAATGTTTAGACAGTATGTGTCAATCTAGAACTTGCCATGTTGGTCTTGCTAAGATAATCTAGGCAAGAAGAGAGGAAGTGATCATTGGCCCTTGTTCAAATTAAGTCAACTAAAACATAAAATGGCCGAACCAAATGAAATCGATGTTCCTTTTGATCCAAATGTTTGAGCCTAAGATAGACCATTTCTTTCGATTCACGTAACTCACCTTCCCTAAAATAATTATTTTGTCCCCGGTCCCTTCTTGGACATGTGCACCTTCACTTAGGCCAAAAGCCTAAGTTGAGGGTGGTTAATCCAAAAAATTACCTTGATATTGGCTCTGGTTCGACATCAGATATTGTGCACCTCAACTCATGCTAAACACTTAAGTTGAGGATGGCTGTGAAAAAAGGAAACTGAAAGAAAAAAAGGGTATGAAAAGAGTTGTGTGTTGAAGAGAGAAACTGGAAAGAAAAATATGTGACTGTGTGCAAAAGAAGAAAAAAGATGATGAACAAAACTGCTGAAAGAAATAAAGAAAAATAAAAGGAAAGAAAAAGAAGAAAGTGAAAAATAAGAGCCACAAAGTCAAAAGTCACACCTGTGTTGAAAGGGGTCAAGGGAAAGAATGTAAAATGAAAGGATGTCAAAAATAGGTTGACAAAAGAGGTAAAAATCTAATGTAGTCTCAAGGAGGGCAGACAGTCACTAAAAAGTACCCGAATGTACTACACCGGACCCTGAACCTACGTTACAAGCTAAAAATAAATCCTATAGTGATCCTAACAACTAGTTCGGAGAGTCTAAGCACTGAAAATAAGGGCAAGACTATGGTATTGAGCACTAATTGTACTTGAAGTCACTTCTGAGCGTGAGTTTTGAATAAATCCTAAAACTCGAAATTCATATCTACTATGTGGAAAGGATTTCTTTTGAAGTGAGGGCACTAGTTACATTGTTGGAAAATTGATACCTTAGTGATTGTGAATTGTGTATGTTGTGGTGTTTATTGGTCTATCTATGTCATGTTTTGATCCGTATGAGTTGGCTTGTTGAGTCTAACAGAAAATATTTGCACTGAGAAAATGGAATGGATAGAAATGGCCAGGTGATTGCTTGAGTTTTCATGTCTGCCTCTACACAAGTGTCGTTTAGAGTGTTAGTGTGTCGCTTGAGGACAAACAACATGTTTAAGTTGAGGGAGTTGATTTACCAGGAGTTTACCATATTTTTCATACATTTCACTTAAGAGTTGTATGTGTCTAGGGTCATTTTGTATTGAAAATAATGTTTTGTGTGTTATGTTTGCAAGAAATAGGCTTTTGACGCGGTTGAGTGAGATGACAACTGAAATTCTGCAGAAGTGGCCTCCCACAGAGTGACCTATGGACCGTAGGTCCTGTAGTGGTTCGTCGATGGGTAGGCGTAGATAGGAGCATCAGGGAAGTCTGACCAAGTGTGGAACTACGAAGCGATCCACGGACCGTAGGTCGACCTATGGGCCGTTCTGCACATCTGTTGAAGGTGTTCAGAGAGTTGAAGTTCCAGTACCTAATGAAATTCCCAAGTGTGGAGTCATGGAAGAGGACCCACAGACCATAGGTCCACCTACGGTCTGTCCTGCACGTCCGTTGTTGATAATCAGAGAATGATGGTTTCAGGTCCTGTAGAAAAGTTATATGTGTTGACCAACGGAAGGAGACTTACGGATTGTAGGTTCACCCACGGTCAGTAGGTCAAGTCGTCGATCTAAGCCGCGTTCCGGAAGATTATTTCCTTTTTGTTTAGGACATGTTTTTCTATTAATAGGGTATGTAAACCTCATTTTTGGGGGTTAGACATTATTGTTTACTTTTAGTTCTTCATATTTTCTTTGGGAATTAACTTGCAACTTTGGCAATTTGATTTCCGAATTTCAGTTTATAAGATGTTGGCTTTCAAATTTAGTTTGAGATTTCGGGTTTCCTCTACTCTATACGTAAGTTCATAAATTCTTATTATCAAAACATGAATTGTGTTCTTCAAGCATGAGTAGCTAAATCCACAACTAGGGTTGTGGGAACCGTGAGCATTGAACAACGTATGAATAATAACTAAGTAATTCTTGAATAGTGTTGATGCATGCATGGGTAATTCTTTTTCTTAGAAGTCTTTTTAACGAGTGCATGCTTTAGAACTTGCCTTGTTGCTACTTGCCGGACAAGGGAGATAGTTAATCACAAAAGAATTATCAACAGAAATTTAGTGTGATACTATCTAATAGTCTAATGTCAATTGGTGCGAGGGTGAAAACTAAGCAATACATTGATGTGATGTCTAATCTGAGGTAAAGGTAAGGATTAGTAAAGTATACACACATAGCTGGATTAAGGTGCGAAGTGAAATTCCCTACTTGGAGAACCAATCACTTAGGGATACCTATATTACCAACTTTGCATGTAAACGTGTAGGAAATGATTGCTATTATTAGGATTACCGCGTTAAGAGCTTATGGGGAACACATACACCCTAGTTTTTTTCTCCTATTGCTCACTCAAAGTTTGAATCTTGCTCACTTGTTAATTAAACAACAGTCGGTTACTTGGTTAGAAAAAATCCCTCCTTAATTACTTGTTTCAGAAACATTTTTTCTAAACGAATATAATCGTTAGTTAAGTTTAAGTCTGAACCATATTCCTCATGGGATCGACCCCAACCTCCAAGTTGAGTTCTTTATTTGACGACGACCGCTTATACTTCTTTAGGGAAGTGTAATTTGAGCATATCCGCACCCAAAAGTGGCCTGTCTCAGATCAATCATAGCCCGAAAGAACATCAACTTGGGACTAATCACTGAGCAGGAGATGGCCATGAGGGCCAAACAATGCCATACATCCCTTCAATTCCCATTGCTTATTACAGAGCTATGTCGGCGGGCTGGAATTTCTCGTGATGAGATGAGGGACATTGAGGTCACCCTTACATCCTCCACAGATATCCTGCACATAGAGGCCGAGTACACACGGGATGAATTGGATAGGATAAAAGCAGCTTTGGTGGATGCATCCCCAAAGGTTGATGTTGATTCTACACTTGCAGATGCATCTTTGCCTACTCTGACGTCCGAGTATTCAGGTACATCCTCTAACACTCCTTCCCAGGCCCACGGTTCTTCTGCTGCTTCCAGCCTACTAGGATCACCCAGGCCATGCTCCTCAAGATGGGGCACCTAGCCTATTCTGCTGATGTGCGGGCTTCCTGGCTAGAGGCCGAGGTGCCTTGGATGATTGAGCGAGCCATCTTAGCTGCTTTGACACCCCTCCAGACATCTATTCATCCTCTCACAGCGAGAGTAGAGACTTGTGAGAGTCGACAGGGGGTTACTTCCGAGGTTACGTGTTTGAAAGCCGAAGTGTCTGATTTGAGGAAAGATGTGGACTATCTGAAGTCCACAGACTCCACTTCACTGTTTTAGTCAGCTGAGGCTCTGGTGTTCCGGCCAGTTCTAATATGCCTCCGGCTACTATCGGAGATGATCCCATGGATGATATGGCTGCTGCTGAGTCATAGGCGGAGACGGATAAGGAGCGGCTTGATGCTCAAGAGGTGACCATCTATGAGGACCTGCCTAATTTAGAGGAGACAATTGTACAGTCAGTCATTCAGACATCGCTAACAGATACTTCAATGGAAGACTCTAGTGGAGCCAGTGTTGCTGTTACCCCAGGCACTAATGCCCAAGATCAGAGTGTTACATCAGGAATTGATGCCCTGACATACAGAGTGACTGTGTAGACAAGATCATTCTTTACCTCCCTCTCTATTCTTTTTGTGATTTTTCTATTTTTAGTTGCATTTGAGCACAACTGTTTTTCTTTTGTGGGTGCAGTGAGGTATTTTCATACCTACCTCTTGTGTTTTGATTTTGTTTGTTAATATTGATGAATATTGGGTATTTTGAACTATATACGTGTTTGATCGCATTTTGTGGATGTTTGAGCTTATGGTTCCTCATTTTGAATGGAAATAGTTTTTGACTAAATTTAAAAATTTTGTGCCACCTCTTTTTTGTGTGATGGTCGTTATTCTTATGCAAATTTGAGTATCAGTGATGATCAATATCGATGACTCAAATAGTGCTCTTAATTGAACCAAATGAATGTGAAGCTACGATGAGGCCAAATAAAGTTGCATAGACAATGTGTGGACTTTTTTCATCTCGTTGTGACTAGCCAGTTATCGAATGAGTCTCTTGTGATGACCATTGCACACTAGCTAGAAAGTGTGGAGTCTTGTTTGATATTGGTGTCAATGCCTTGTGTGATGAGCTTACCTTGAACAAGTGTGTGATGACACCTAGAATTTTCTCCATTGGACTGGTTGACTAAGTGATGCAAGCACTTGAAATGATCTTAGGCAACAATTTTGAAGAGTGAAACAATTTGACAATATACCTCTTTTGTAGCCAACTTTGTGAGTAGTGTGAACCTTGCTTGAACCTTACCCTTTTTCTTGGAAGAAACTTGAACAATTGTGATCCCTCTTTATAAATTCATCCTTAATCCTCATGAAGTGTGGTTTGTTTCAATAGCCAACTTAGGCCAAAAGCCTAAGTTGGGGTGTGGTGAAAAGAGAAGAAAAATCAAGAAGTGTGAGAAATTCCCCTCTGAGAATGGTTTTGAAAAAGATGGAATCCCTCCATATAAAAAAAAGAGAAGAAAAAAAAAAAGAAAAACAATAAAATAGTTGTGAAATAAGTAATGAAAATTGCAAAAGAAATGGGGTGTCCGGAAGTCTATGTGAAAGTGAATAATGGGGTGAATTATTATGAACATGATCAAAATGTTGAAGAAAAGGAAGAAAGTGATGTTCAGACCACATTTCATGAGAGTAGAAGCCACTGAGTCTAAATGACCATACCTTTACACTCAGCCTCGTTACAAGACTTGAAAGACCTTTGTGATCTTGAGTGAGCTGAAATGAGTGTTGATTGGAAAATAAGGGCAAACTTATTGGTGAAGTCATGCATGTGTTCATATTTGTGAGTGTGAGAATTGTATGTGATTCCAGAACTATAAATTGTTGAAGAATTGTGTGTGAGTATGGAATCATCTTTGTTGTGAGGGAAATTGAGTACCTTTGTTGAGCTTGAGTTTGCATTTGAAGCAAGTATTGTGAACTTGAGCATCTTTGACAATGGTAAGTCACAACTTGAATCTTTGAGTGCACAATTGATCCTTGCATGAGTAAGTTGAGTGTTGTTCTGTGCATTCATGATTGAGTCTTATGTAGCAATGTTTGAGACATCCTTTTTGCACTGCAGAACTTGAGTTTTACTTGAGGACAAGCAAAAGTTGAAGTTTAGGGTGTTGATGAGTCCTGGATTTGGACTTATTTAGGGCTTTGTTTATATAGATTTAGGGTCCTCAAATGCTTAATTTGTGCCAATAACTAATGTTGAATCCTTGATTTTCAGGTATATGGATTGAGGAACAAAGTAAGGACACTAGCATGCAAAAAGGAACAAAACAAGTTGAAGAAATGAAGAAGGGCAAACCTGAGGATCGCCAAGAGAACTCAGCGTGTTGCCGAGTGGCTCATCTGACTGCTGAAAGTTCAAGTGTGCCAAGTCCTGATGGAAAGAACAAAGTCGGCTATGAAAATGAGCACTCGGCGGATCGCCAAGTAGTTTTGCGAAGCCAAGATAGATTACCCAAAGTTACAGACCTTGAAGATGCTGAATGCCAAGAAGAAAAGGCGATGGAAGAGGTCAAAGGGCAGCTCGTCGAGTGGTTCGGCGAGCCCGACTTATATTACGGAGTGGCCCTTTGTGGCTTATTTTCGGCGACTATAAATTAGATTTTGAACATTGAGTTTATTATCATACACATATTGAATCTTAGGACATCTAATTATAGATTATTATTCAAGTTTTAGTCTAGAATAGTTTTCTCAAAAGTTCCTAAGTAGACTTGAAGGTTTTAAGACTCAACTTGGAGATTTCACAAGTGGTTTTCGAATTTTCTTCGAATTGGAGCATTGTAAAGCTTGAATTCCTCTTACCCAGTTGATGGCTAATCGATTTGGTAACGATTTTTATTTTCTTATGATGTTCGGCTAAAACCCCAATTCTTTGGGTATGATCATGTGATTATGGGTTGAATTAGTCTATGGGTATTGCTAATTGTGACTTAAAATGATGAATTAAAGTGAGTTGAATCATTAATTATGGTTTAATTTAAGAATTATAGTTGCAAATGCTGTTCTACTTTTGTGTTCTTGGCTTACTTGAGAGAGAGGTTTTAGAAGTAAGATTATTTATAGATGATTTGTGGGTATTGAGTTGAGTTGGGTTTAGCTCGAAATAGTACATCCTAAACCTAATCCTACCCATGTAGCTTGAAAGAGTGGATGTATTAAGGTGTGGGCTGTTCTTCATTGTCATGCTTGTTGATGTTCGAAAGAAATCACCTGATTAGTGGTAGTTGTTTGAGAGAAAGCTATCTCCCTTATAGTCAAGCCTACTCACTAATATTTAGTTGTTTACTAGTAGTTGCAATTACCCATATGCCTATATTTGCCTATAATCGATCGCATCCCTAGAATCTATCTCCTTATTGTTGCTTAGAATCGTTTGTGAGTGTTTGTAGTTGATAATTTCAAACCAAAACTCCCCCATTTAACATTCGTGTCACCCCTTTTATTTGATATGTCTTTTTCCGATAATGTTTATTCCTATGGCTAATTATACCGCATTCATACTTCTTGATTGAATTTAAAACGCGTACCGCTCACTTTGGGATTCGACCCGAACTCGTTTAGTTGAGTTTTATACTGATTTACGATCGTTGACACTTAGAATTGGAAGCAGTATCTTTGGAACGTTATTAATCAATGAACTTCTAGCTTAGGTGGATCCACTAGCTAATATATAAATAAGACAACATCCTATGGTGGCACATAGTTAAGGGACAAGGAGATTGCTACTAGAACCCAATTCCCTACTAACGGGGAAGCTTCCATCTCAATATCCTCTCGATGCTAAGAGTAATTCCGATGGAATAGTCAATTATACTTACTTGTATTTATTATCCATGGAATGGCATGCCATATCGCCAATAGCTAAGTCATTTATCATCCATGGAAAGGTATCATTCAATAACCAATCAAAGGTAGGTTTCATTAGAATAGATCCTTAAATCTTTGATTCAAAGTTTAGTTGAGAAAACCTTTCAACCCTAAGCATATTTATTACAACCATGTTTTCATGTGTATATGAGAAATCCTTTCAAAAACACAACAACATCATTGACACTTCACTTCTCAAAGCATCCTTAAAACATTTACATCCATTTCGTGATAACATGCATGATTTAATAAATTCATCTTTCTTAATTCCATAACCCACATTAGATCATCATCACTTGGAAAACATTGGATATGCATGGGTTCATGAGGATTCATCATAAAATCATACATTTATATCAATTCATGCATCAAAGATCATAAAACAATCAATTAAATCAATAATAATGAGAACCCATAACATGAAAGAAAAACCTAACTCAATTGGTGATTTCTCACTTTGTAAATTGGAAAATTTCAGAACTCCATGGAGGAAAGGGCTCCATAAAGGAAAACCATCATATCTTAGTGCTAGAAACATGACTTCGATGGACCTATGTATGGTCCGTGGGTCCACCTACAGACAGTACATCTTGGTTGTAGGTCTCAATTTTTGACTTTAAGATTTCTCGAAGTCTTGGACCGACCTACGAGACCTACCTAAGACTCATGAATAGGACAAAGATCCATTCTGGTGAACTATATTAAGTATTGGAACTTGAAATATTTGGAAAAAATTAGACTAGCCATCCACGGAGCTACCTAGTGTTGGTCCACGGGCAGTTGGTGGCTCCGGTGGTACTAGCACCACATCCTGGAAAAGTTGCAAATTTCCTGTATTTCCAAATTCGAGCTGTTGCATTATCTCCCCCTTGGGAACATTCGTCCTCGAATGAGATTCAAGATATCATAAGAAGGGTAGCAACTTAACCTAAAGGCCCAACTTGAATGCAATCATATAAATGCACATATCCAAAGAGGAAGCATCAACTCAAAGCTAAAGCATATTCAAAACATCAAATCATGATGTCTATATGCTACTCATACTCAAATGCACATCTACATGAATAAATCAATCAACTAACTCATTTTTTCTCAAGAAATAAAGAAATCAAGTTTTTTCATGAACATGCATAAATGAGGAATCATGGGAATATCTAAGACACATGACACCAAAAGAGTAAACTATGAGAAACTAATTATCCAAAGCTATAGTAGGGACGGAAGGAAAGAGATGAGGATAACGGGATATCATATCGGCCTTGGCCTCCCAAGTAGCACCCTCAATAAAGTTATTCCTCCAAAGAACTTTCACTAAAGCAATTTCCTTATTTATCAACTTTCGAACTTGTTGGTCTAAGATCTCAACCAGAACTTCTTCATAAGAAAGACTATCTTTTATGCCAAGACTCTCCAATGGCACTATATATGTAAGATCACCAACACGTTTCTTCAACAATGAGACATGGAAGACTGGATGCACCGATGCAAAGTTATTGGGCAAATCAAGTTCATAAGCAAATTTGCCAATAAACTTCAAATTCTTTTATGGGCCCGTATAACGGGGACTAAGCTTTTCTTTACTTCCAAATCTCATTACACCCTTCATGGGTGAAATTTTTAAGTAGACCCAATCATTCGCAACAAACTCAAGATCACTTTTTCTAACATCGCATCAAACTCAAGATCACTTCTTCTAACATCGCATCAAACTCAAGATCACTTCTTTTAACATCGCATCAAACTCAAGATCACTTCTTCTAACATCGCATCAAACTCAAGATCACTTCTTCTTGGAACATATACCGCTCCCTGTGGGATTCGACCCCAACTCATTTAGTTGGGTTTTATACTGACTAATGATCGTTTACACTTAGAATGGGATGAAGTGTCCTTGAAACGTTAATTCAAAATGGCGCCGATGCCGGGGAGTGGTGTTGTATGAAATTCTTTTGGTGAAGTTGAATTTTGTTCTTTTTAATCATAGTTGAATCTACTTACTTTCAATTTTGGTTTGTCTGTTGCTGTTTAAAACAGCGGAAAAGAGTGTCAATGGCAGTAATGGTAGCCAAGTGGGCCACCAAGATGACATCGGCAATCTCAATGATGTCAATGAGCCGAATATTATTGACCCTAATCTAGTGTGTGGAGTTGGTGCCATTCGCTTATCTCCAGCTGAAGGGAATGTTGTGTTCCACATTACAAGCACCATGTTGCAACTTTCACAATTGAAAGGTTGTTTGGTGGGTTGGCTCATGAGGATACCCATGAGAATATAAGGAATTTCGTTGATGTTTGCGGGCCGTTCTCCTTTAAAAAAATATCTTAAGAGTCCGTCCGGCTGAGGTTATTCCCATTTTCTCTAATGGGAGCAGCGTACAAGTGGTTTGCTGAGTTGCCAAGAGATTCTATCACTTCGTGGGAAGAGCTCATTACTGCATTTCAAATGCGATTCTTTCCCCCTTAGAAGATGACGACTCTTCGGGACAACATCCAAAGCTTCAAGAGTTTGGAGGGTGAGCTAATCCATAAGACTTGGCTAAGATTTAAGAACTTGGTGCTACCATGCCAAACTCATGGATTACCCGACAATGTTTTGATGCAATACTTTTACCAAAACCTTGATTCAGTTAACAAGGGAGTAGCTAATTAACTTTCTCTAAGAGGTTTAATGTAACAACCTTATGTTATCGCAGCCCAGCTTTTGGATGGCATGACCAAGATTAACTGAGCATGGTACACCCGTGAAGATCAAGTCTCCCCTCTCACTTTTAAATTGACCAAAGAACAAATTAAAAAATATCAAGAAGAGACCAAAACATGGCAAAGATGATGACTCAATCAGCCATTTTAGCTAAGAACTTCATGGGTGCTGGTACTAGGATTATAAATGCTATCGGTGTTGGTGGTGTGAACCCCGAAGAAGCCAAGTTTGAAGCGGTGTACAATGAAGAAGTAAACTCCTTAGCCAACCAATGAGGTGGGTATCATGCAAACTACCTAAGGCCGGGTGGTAACCAAGTTTGGAATAGATATGAAGGTTGGAGAGGCTGTGATAGGGAGTGGTGTGATCGGAATGCCACTTGGAAGAAAAGAGATGCGGAGAAGGATAGGTATGTTTTTCCCCACAAGCGTCAAAAGCCCAAAGATTTTAAGGGTGGCCGGGCTGAGGATATGCTCTCTCATGTTGTTAACAAGGTTGAATGGTCCGATAAAATTTTGAAGGAGATGAAGGAAGATGTATCGAACCTTAACCAAACGGTGACCTCTTATTCCGTCTCTATAAAGTAGTTGGAGACTCAAATGGGTAAAATTTCTTCTCAGTTAAACCCGAGACAAAAAGGGGGGTTGCCTAGTGATACTATGGAAAACCCAAGAAAAAGTTTGAGTGGGGACTTACGTCATGCCACGACGTTAAGTAAGGCGCTGCTTGGGAAGCAACCAAGTTTTTATTGCTTTATTTTTTGTTTTTGGAATAATCGTGTGTTGATTGTTCAAATGAAAAAAATGGAATGTGTTTGAAATATGCAAGTTCAAATGAAAAAAATGGAATGTGTTTGAAATATGCAGTTTGGCAAATCAAAATTCATGTCTGCAACTCGTCGAAGAGGTCAGTCATCCCGACCTGGACTGCCGTTAGACTCAAGAAATCATGAAGATCGAGCCTATAAAACTCAGCGGGCCCATGGAAAAGTTGGCGGATCACCGAATAGGTCAGCGAGCCCGACTTTTTTCGCCATTTGGACCCCCAAATTAAATGGAGGTCCTGTATAACTCAGTGAGGTAGGTATCCACTCGGCGTGTCGCTGAGTGGTTCGCCGAGGTAGACTAATATCGTCGAAAGGGCGTGAACTGAATGGATTTAAGAAGCCAAAGGTTTAAACTTTCAAACTCTTTCACATTCCCTCACTTTTAACTCCAATACAATCACACCCACACTTCAAATTTCCTATATATTTGTATTTTCTTGCTTTTTGTTAGTCATTCTTGTGCTCAGAATTGGAAATCATTGCCGCCTAGAATTTCAAATCGTAATTCTGCATTAAAGGTTGGTTTTTTGAACCTCGAACTCTTAAATAGCAGTTAAACTCAAATGTAATTGTGTAGTTCTTATTTATATGTGTTGGACCTCTCTGAATTCATAAATGTGTGCTAGTTTGCCTTTTCTTGTTTTGATATCGTGCCTAAATTGCCTTAATTGTTAATTTCCCGAATTGCATGCTCCAAAATTGATCAAAAATTGTTGTGTTGTGCTATTTTGTTGTTGGGTCTAGTCGGGTGAAGTCTGAGACACCCAAATTGTGCTAAATGATGTGTTTTGCCCAATTATGGAGTGTTTGACATCATTCTTAAGGGCTAAAGTCATCAAATGGCCAATTTTGGTTAAACTGGGGGAAGTCTGAGTACCCCAGGCGGATGGGTCTGAGCCTAATTGAGTGGGTGTGTTGTTTGATTTTGTTTTCGGGGGATGTGGGGTTGATTTTTGAAGTCGGTGTTGAAAATAGGCACGTTAGGTAGTTTGGCGAGCTGGGTCAAGCTTGCCGAGTTCACTCGGCGACTCGCTAAAATTCTCCTTGATCGCCCTTTCTGCGTCCCTAAACGCTAAAACTCATTGTGATTTTTGGTGGGCTAATTTATGCTCGCTGAATGATGTCGGCTATTCTTTGAAAGTCTCTTCTCATCACTGACATTCCATTTTTCTGTGAAATTTTGGAGCCAGTCCATTCGGTGAGCCCGATCTGGCTCTCTTAAGTGACTCGACAACTCACTGATCAATTCGACAAGTCTTTCTGCAGCTTATTTTTCTCCATTTTTCTTGACTTGATTCTAACTACTTCCGATGTGCTTTGCAAATATGGCTAGACCAAAGGTAACAGGCCGAGACATGCCGCCCCACAAGAGGGCGAATGAGATAGTTATGGAAGAGGATGCAGTTGCATCCAAGGAAAAGGCTGCAAAACTTCCTTCCACAGGTGGGAAGGGAAAAGAGAAAGGCAAGGCACATGTTCCTTCGTCAACAGAGGTCAGCTCCGATAGTGACAGTATCTACACCACTCACCTCACCACTTCTAAGAGTGAGAGTGAGCTCCAGGACCCTCAAGATGCCATCTCTAAGCCTGAGGATGATGAACTACTATTGGCCCGACAAGCTGAGCTACGATCCAAGAGGATGCATGATCCTTCTAGGATCAGAGTGCCCAAACTGCTACTCCTCCTCATGTCACAGACTAGACTGTGGTCCAAGCACCACTTGCACAGGGTCCTCATCCCCGGTCCATGAACAGGCTGAATGCTGAGGGATTGAGGACCATCATTGAAGAGAAGAGATTGTCTACAGATGGAGTGATATAGATATCTAGAAATCTATCGCACCTTGAGGTCCCATAAGTTTCAGATCCTCACAAAACCCCATGGACCCTACATTCCCAATTGGGTCCAGGAGTTTATACTGCTAACGGAGCTCTAGTACTCAAGGATAGAGAAAGGCTGCAGCTTTCAAACCGGTTGACTAAGTGGTCGTCAGGGGCAAAAATGTAAAGTGTGACATCATTGACATAAATATTGTAGTGGAATGCACTGCCAACATTGCTAATGACTACCAATACATGATCAAGACCAAGTCTTTGGAGACTATAAAGTAATTGTTGGCTCCTTTTTTGTCAAATAATACTCCTACGTGGGTCGAGACTAGAGTTTAGATTGAGAAGAAGGACCTCAACGTGGCAGCGAGGTACTAGTTTAGTTTCATTAGCAGCACAATTATGCCATCTCAGAATGAATCCATCCTCTACCATAGAAAGGCGGCTTGTCTTGGTTCTATCATTGCAAAGAAGCGTATAAATCTAGGCATGATCATTGCACAAGAAATGGCCATGAGGGTCAAGCAGCGTTAGATATCGCTTCTATTCTCGGTGTTGATCACCGAGCTGTGCAGACGAGCCTGAGTGCCCTTTGATGCGAAGAAGGATGTGGAAGTGACTTCCACATCCTGTACCAACATTTGGCGAATCGAGGCTAAGTATCTGAAATATGACGCTGAGAAGAAGAAGGCAACCCCGGTGGACACCTCCCCAGTTGTTGATACTGATAAACTACCTGCAGAGGAATTATTTCCTACTCCGGCCCTGGGCCTTCATGTATATCTACTGATGTCCATTTTGTGACTCCTAGTTCCTCTACAGCTTCACTGCCCCCTAGGTCTGGTACCACTGTTGCTGCTGCATCTCGACCTCTACTCACCCAGGCAGCGATACTATGGATGGGGAATCTAGCCCATTCTACCGATAGGCATGCCTCTAGGCTTGAGGCCACAATCCCTGGGATGATTAATAGGGCCCTTACTACTGCGATGACCCCCCTTAGTGTGTCTATAGATGCCTTTGAGGATGGATAGCGGTGTGTGAGCGAGGCCAGGGGTCATTGATGAGCTGACGGCTCTAAAGGCCAGGGGCCATTGAGGAGCTGAGAAAGGACGTGGACCAGTTGAAGTCCACAGATATGTCCATGATTTTTGGGACTATGGATATCCTCGACATACCAACTGATATGGATATGCCTCTAGCTGAGATTGATGAGGAACAACTTTATTTTGATGAGGAGGCTACTTATGAGGGCCTTACAGAGGTTGAGGAGGCAATGGTGGATTCAGCCGTGCAAATTTCATTGGCAGATACACCCATGGCTAATCCTAGTGATGCCAGTGCTGCTGAAGTGACCCCGGGCAATGATGCCCCGACAGACAGAGCGACTGGGTAGACAGGAACCTTCTTTAGCTTCGTCCCTGTCATTTTTATTGACTTTTTATTATTTTGTGCATTTGAGGACAACTGTCATTTTATTTGTGAAGGGGGGGGGGGTGTGGTATTACCATACCTACCTCTTGTGACTATCTTGTGTATATAATATTGGGTTTTCGTATTTAAATTGTGTTTTGATATTGTATTGTGGATGTTTGAGCTTGTGGCTCCTCATTATGAATGCAAATGGTTTTTTACCCTTCTAAAAAAATTGCCACCTCTTGTGTGTGATTGTGGCTGTTATTGTGCAAATTTGAGTATCGGTCATGATCAATACCGATGACTTAAATAGTGCTCTTAATCAAACAAAAATTAATGCGCAGCTGTGATGAGGTCAAATAAAGTTTCATAGATAATACGTGGACTTTTTGCATCTCGTTGTGACTAGCCGATTATCGAATGAGTCTCCTGTGATGAACATTGCACACTAGCGAAAGTGTGGAGTCTTGTTTGATATTGGTGCCAATGCCTTGTCTGATGAGCCTACCGTGAACCTTATCTGATGACACCTAGAATTTGCCCCGTTGGTCCGGCTGACTAAGTGATGCAAGCTCTTGAAATGATTTTAGGCAACAATTTTGAAGAGTGAAATAATTTGACAATATACCTTTTTTGTGATCAACCTTGTGAGTGTGTGAACTATGGTTGAACCCCTTTTTGAGCCTTACCCTTTTCTTGGAAGAAACTTGATGCAATTGTAGCCCCTCTTTATCTATTCACCCATAATCCTCATGAAGTGTGGTGTATTTGAATAACCAACTTAGACCAAAAGCCTAAGTTGGGGGTGTGGTGAAAAGAGAAGGTATATCAAGAAGTGCAAAGAAGTCCCCCTTGACCCATGGTTTTGGAAAAAGATGGAACGCCTCCATAAAAAAAAGAGAAAGAAAAGAAGAATGAAAAAGTTGTGTAATAAAGTTGTGAAAGCTATAAAAGAAATGAGGTGTCTGGTATCCTATAGAAATTGAGCATGAATGATAATGCTGAAGAAAAGGAAGGAAAAATGATGTTCATACCACATTTCATGAGGATAGCATCCACTGAGTGTAAATGACCATACCTTAACACTCAGCCATGTTACAATTCTTGAAAAGACCTTTTTGATCTTTAGTGAGCTAAAATGAATGTTGATTGGAAAATAAGGGTAAACCTATGGGTGAAGTCATGCATGTTTTCATATTTCTGAGTGTGAGAGTTGTATATGATTCCGGAGCTATTATTTGTTGAAAAATTGTATGTGAATATGGAATCATTCTTGTTGTGAGGGCATTTGAGTACCTTTGTTGAGCTTGAACTTGCATTTGAAGCAAGTTTTGGGAACTTGAGAGTCTTTGATAATGGTGAGTCACAACTTGAATCTTTGTGTGAACAATTGATCCTTGCATGAGTAAGTTGAGTCTTGTTCTGTGCATTCATGATTGAAACTTCTGTAGCACTTTTTGAGACATCCTTTTTGAACTGCAGAACTTTAGTTTTACTTGAGGATAAGCAAAAGTTTAAGTTAGGGGTGTTGATGAATTCGAGATTTGGACTCATTTAGGGGTTTGTTTATATAGAAGTAGTGTCCTCAAATGCTTATTTTTTCCCAATAACTTATGTAAAACCCTTGATTTTCAGGTATATGTATTGAGGAACAAAGCAAGGACCCTAACACACAAAAAGGAACAAACAAGTTGAAGAGATGAAGATGGGCGAGCCTGACGATCGCCAAGAGCACTCGGCGTGTCAACGAGTTGTTCATCAGACCGCCTAAATTTCCAGTGTGTCAAACCCTGAGTGAAGAAAAAAAAATCGGCGAGAGAAAGGAGCGGTCAACAAAACACTGAGTAGTTCCACGATGCAGTATTATATCGCCCAAAGTTACAGGACCTTGAGGATGCTGAATGCCAAGACAGAAGGGCGATTAAATTGGCCAAAGGACGGCTCGCCGAGTGGTTCGGTGAGCCTGACATACTTCGCCGAGTGACTCTTCGCAGTATATTTTTTACGACTATAAATACATTTTTGAACATTTAGTTTAGTATCTTAGCTCATATATTTTTAATCTATATTTTAGTTTTGAACTGGGAGACAAATTTTCTCTAGTTTTTCCTAAGCTTTGAATGATTGAAGTTTTTACTTTTGAGATATTGGAAGTGAGTCTTTGAGATTCTTTGAATTGGAGCATTGTAAGGATGAATCTACTCTGACTCAGTTGATGGATAATCAATTTGGTAACGATTTTTACCTTTTTATGATGTCTAGCTAAAACCCCAATTCTGGGGGTGTGATTATGTGATTATGGGCTGAATTAGTATATGAGTATTGCTAATTGTTAGTTTAAATGTTATTTAGAAGTGAGTTTAAGCATTAATTGTGATTTAATTTAAGAATTGTAGTTGTCAATTGATATGCTCAAATTACACCTCTCTAAAGAAGCATAAGCGATCGTTATCAAGTAAAGAACCCAACTTGTGGGTTGGGGTCGATCCCACGAGGAAAATGGTCTAGACTTAACTTTAACCAACAATTATATTCGTTTCGTCAAATTACTTCTAGAAACAAGTAATTAAAGGGGAGGATTTTCTGAAACAAATTGTAAGAATTCAGTAATTAATCAGTAAACAAAATTCAATTTTGGTTGTTATCAAGTTGAGAAAATCAACTAGGGTATATGTTTTCACCACAAGCTCATAACATAGTAATCCTAGCTATAGCAATCCTTTCCTAGTGTACTACATGCAAAGTCATAAGTTAGGTATCTCTAAATCCTTGATCCGACATCTAGAGAATTTCACCCTGCACCTTGGTTCGGCTACGTGTGTATAATTTACTAACCCTTACCTTTACCTCATATTAGGCATCACATCGATGTTTGGCTTAGTTATTACTTCGTACCAATCGACACTATCCTATTAGATAGTATCATAATAAATCTATGTTGATAATTCTTTTCTTGTTGATTACCTCCTTGGTCCAGCAAGTAGCAACAAGGCGAGTTCTAACGCGTGCCCTGATTAAAAAGACTTTTAAATGAAAGAATTATCAATGCATGTAACAACACTATTCAAGAATTGCTTAATTACTATTCATACTTTGTTAATCGATCATTGTTCCCACAACCCTAGTTGTGTAGTTTAGTTACCCATAATCATATGAACACAATTCATTATTTTAGATGAAAGAATTATGAACTTACGTAAGAAGAATAATAAACCCAGAAATTCAACTTGAATTGCAACACTAAAATCTTCAAAACGAACTTAGGAACTTAAGAATTGCTAAAGTTGCAAGTTAACCTCCCAAGTCAAGAACTAAAATAAAAAGTATAAAATCTAACCCCCAAAAACGAGGTTTACATGCCCTATTTATAGAAAACAAGTCCTAAATTAAAAGGGAATCAAAATAAGGAAAGTTTGTTCAGGGACGTGTCTTCATTCCACGAGACTGACTCACGGACTGTCAATGGATCTACGGTCCGTGAGTACCTTCCGTCAGCCAGGACTTAGAAAATATTTCCGCTTCCAAAAAATCAGCTTCTCTGAAGCAACCGATGGAACTACAGTACGGATCGTAGATCGATCTACGGTCCGTCAATCACCCTCCGTAGCTCGACACCTAGGATCTTCAAAAATCAGGTACTGGAACGCTCGCAGTATCAATATACGGATCAATAGTACGGTCCGTAGATCAATCTATGGACCGTCAATGGTCACTGTGGTTCCACACTTGGTCAGATTTCCCTGATTTACCTTCCATGCCTTGCGTGCTGATCTACGACCACCATCTACGGAGCGTCAATGGACCTACGGTCCGTAGATCACCACCGTAGATGCCCTTTTCTGCATTTCTTTCAGTTGTCTCGTTACTTCCGCGCCTGAACATCTTTCCTGCAAAATATGATAAAAGCACATAAAAACCAATACAAAAAGGCCCTAGACAGAAACAACTTGTAAGTGAAATGTATTAGAAATATCATTAACTAACGGTATATCAACACCGTCAACTTAAATTCATTGTTTGTCCTCAAGCGCCACACTAAGACTATAAACAACACTTGTATAGAAGCAAGCATTTCAATCACAAGAAATCACATGGCTCTCTATCCCACTCACTTTCCTGCTGCATAATTTGTTCTCTTAGACTCGACAAGCTAATTCATGCGGATCAAACCATGACAACGATTGACCAACCAACACACAACATACATTATTTCACTATCACCAACGTACCAACTTTTTGACAATGTAACTAGTGCCCTTACTTCAAACAACATCCCTCTTCTTTCATACAATGACTATGAATTGGAGTACAATGATTCATTCAACACTCACACTCAGAAATAACTTCAATTACAGTTAGTGCTCACTACCATAGGCTTGCCCTTATTTTCACTGCTTTGACTCTCCAAACTAGACTCTAGGATCACTATAGGACTTTCTTGGCTTGTAACGTAGGCTCAGGGTTAGGTGTGGTACATTTTGGGAACTTCTTAGTGACTTTCTGCCCTCCTTGACATTACACTAGGCTTTCAACCTTTTTTTGCCCTATATTTGCCACCCTACCGATTTACCTTATTTCCCTTGATTTTCTTTAACCATGGATGTGACTTTAGACTTTGTAGCTCAACTTTTTCTTGCAGTTTATTCTTTCCGTTAGCTTTCAACAAGTCACATCCTTTCCTCTTTTTTTCAACATCAAACTCTTTTCATACCCATTTTTCTTTTGGTTTCCTCTTTCATAGCCACCCTCAACTTATGGATTTTCCATTGGTTGAGGTGCACAAAACCCAATGTCGGGTTAGGGCCAAGATTGAAGTTACTTTTATACATTAACCACCCTCAACTTAGGCTTTTGGCCTAAGTCGAGATGCACATGTCCAAGGAGGGACCGGGGCCAACATAGTCGATTATGGGAAGGTAAGTTCGGGGTTTAGAAAGAAATGGTCTAATTTTAGGCTCAAAGCATTTGGATCAAAGGGAGAATTTAGCATTTGGTTATATTCTTTTTTTAGGTAATTTGTGGACTTATCAGAACAAGGACCTATGATCACTTCCTAGCCTCTAGAGTGAATTGTCTTAGCAGGACTAACCGGGCAAGTTCTAGTGTTGCACAATAACTGTCTGAACAATGAACTATTCTCACACACTCTTGGCACATAGTTTTATTATTAGATTATCAGATTACCCAGTTCAAGTTTCAGCTTAAGTCATGCCATCAAGTTGATTCATTATCATGTCATACTCAGAGCCAACACATTCAACTTGTCTTAGCCTACCAATTCTAGCACACATCACTCAATTTGAACGGGTATATTTTTCATAAGCCATCATGCTTCGTTCTTTTCCATACTTCTACACAAACGATCCTAACACATGTCGGTTCAACAGAAATTAAACAGTCTCTTGGGGAAAAAGAACACAGGCAAGAAAACCCGAAAGAGAGGATTTATGAGTTGGGTTACTCTCACTTCACCCTATCACTCACAATCCATTTACCCCACTCCTAACAAATATAGATACGATTGTCCCCAATGCATACAAAAACAGTAAAAGATAATGGATTGGGTTAACCAAACCTGTGGCGCATTGCGCCGAAGAATCATCAACAAGCGGGTGGGTCCGGTTTCCCGGAGCCCGCTGGAACCATACTTGTGTCACCCTCAGTAGTGCCTACATCATCCATCATAGCACCCTCAGTAGTGCTCTCGGTCACTCTAACCGCACCATCAGTGGTGCTCACAACGTCCCTCACGACAGGCGGGACCTTTAGAACTGGGCAGAACTCGATGCCCCTGCAATACTCTCACGCACCCTCTGTTGGCGCAACTCTTCATCTAAAATCGAATCCTTCCTAGCCTCCTTCTATTGCCTACGCTGTCTGTTTTAGGCTTTTTCCTCCTAAGTACGACTAGAATGGTGTCTGTTATCCTTGGTATATGTAGGCTTAGGCCCCTTCTCGATGGTCCCACTGAATAAAGCATCCAACACCGTATCATCAACCAACGCAGTGGGTACAACTTGAGGCTCAACTGTAGTGGTGGCAAGAATGGCATCAACGTCGACCCAGAGACTGGCTAACTCAGCCTCAAAAGAGAATAGATCTATGGTCGGGGCTGGTCGCTCGAGGACTTGCAATTCAAAGGCATCGAGACGCTTATTAGCAGCCTAGATCTTCCAATCCATCATGCCCTTCATCCTTCGCTCCATTCTGTCCTCGGACTCGGCTATCGACTTTTGCTTCCAAGGTTGGATGTGATGCAGCAGTGTGGCCCTCTGAGCCTTTAATTTATGTACTCTGGCCAACGGGACAACAACAGCTCCTAATGGTTGTGTGGACCTGGATGAGCTAGGAGCCCTGCTAGCGGCCTGGGAAAAGGAGGCCGGGATAGTATTGGTGTGATCTGGATAATGAGGTCAAAGCCTTGTGCCTGCTCCATAGTGTCTGCAAAATCTGCGCCCAAGGGAGGTACCTCAACCTGGGGTTCTCTACGAGGTGCCGCCACATTTGCCTGATCTCGAATGAAGCCTATATCCAAAGTCCCTGCAGGGTGAATCAACTTATCACAATGCCAGATCGGCACTCCAGAGTCCCTACACAGTTGGAAAATGAAACATGAAAAAGGGTAAGTAGTGGAGGTCTTAAATGCCCTCTCGTGAATATCTGCCAGCAGCATGCGAGCAAAGTCAATCTCCAATCCTGCTACTAATGCTGCAACCATGACCGCTCTGTCCCATGTGAGTTGGTTGTCGGTTTTTGTAGGTGACACCCTATTACGCACAAACAACCAGAAGAACTTGGCCACAAAATTCAATGTGGCATTTTGGATACCCAACCGTGGTGTGGCGACCCAGTCCGCACGCTCGCCATCTGCAGCAATGTACTTAGCCAACTATAGTACAACAGCCTCTCGCTTCTCAGCATTCCTCTGGAAAGCGTCACTTCGCACGATGTCCCAT
>JAJOOE010002318.1:0-21098 GCA_036250405.1 Solanum raphanifolium
TCCTAAGCGTGCAAGTCTGTGCACATCTTTTGCTAAATCTCTCTTGTCTTCCTCAAAATGGGCGGTACTACCCATGGACAACCTGCTCAAGGCATCCGCAATAATATTAGCCTTACCTGGGTGAAAAAGAATACTCATGTCATAATCTTTGAGTAACTCCAACCACATCCTTTTTATGAGATTTAGCTCTTTCTGAGTAAAACCATTATGGAGACTCTTATGATCGGTGAACACATCCACATGAACACCATAACTATAATGGCGCCATATTTTTAAAGCAAACACTACGACAACCAATTATAGATCATAGGTGGGTTACTTCCTCCCATATACTTTCAACTTTCTGGAGGCATAAGCTATAACCTTGTCATTCTGCATCAACACACAACCCAAACCAACTCTAAACGCATCACAATACATAACAAAACCTTGAGTACCTTCTGGTAAAGTCAAAACTAGGGTAGTAGTCAACCTCCTTTTCAATTTCTGAAAGCTTTTCTCAGAAGCTTCAGACCATTGAAACTTCACTGTTTTCTGAGTCAACTTGGTCAAAGGGGACGAAATGGATGAGAACCCCTCGACGAATCTCCTGTAATATCCGGCTAACCCCAAGAAACTTCTAATATCAGTTGGAGATGTGGGTCTAGACCAATTCTGCACTAGCTCTATTTTCTGGGTATCAACTTTAATTCCCTCTCCAGACACAATGTGTCCTAACAATGCCACAGACTTAAGCAAAAACACACACTTAGAGAACTTGGCATACAACTCTCTGAACTTTAGAGTTTTGGAGAACTATTTTAAGATGACTAGCATGATCTTCTTCATTCCTCAAATAGATTAGTATGTCATCAATGAATACGATAATAAACATATCTAAATAAGGTTTGAATACTCTATTCATAAGGTCCATGAACACTGCAGGTGCAATGGTCTAACAAAAGGACATAACTAGGAACTCATAGTGACCATAACGGGTCCTGAATATTGTCTTTGGAATGAAACATCCCTTACCCTCAACTGATGGTAGCCTAATCTGAGGTCTATCTTAGAGAAACAGGTGGCACCCTGAAGCTGATCGAAAATATCATCAATTCTCGGAAGTGGATACTTATTCTTGATGGTAACCTTGTTCAACTGGCGGTAGTCTATACACATTTTAAGGAAACCATCTTTCTTCCTCACAATAAGACCGAAGCGCCCTATGGTGAGACACTTGATCAATTGAAACCTTTATCTAGGAGATCTTTAAACTGCTCTTTTAGCTCTTTCAACTCTAGTGGTGCCATTCTATATGGCGGAATAGATATAGGACGAGTATCGGGAAGAATATCTATACCGAGGTCTATTTCTCTCTCAGGAGGGACTCCGGGTAGATCATCTCGAAAGACTTCTGGAAACTCATTCTCAACTGCAACTTACCCAATAGGAGGTGTCTCAACACTAGAATCATTAACTCGGACCAAGTGATAGACACACCCCTTCGAAACTAACTTTCTCGCCTTAAGGTAAAAAATGAAATGACCCTTAGGCACTGTTGAACTGCTACTCCACTCTATAACTGGCTCATTAGGAATTTGTTACCTAACAACTCGAGTTCTACAATCAATGAAGGCATAACAGGCATGAAGTCAGTCCATACCTAGAATGACATCAAAATCTACCGTGTCTAACTAAACTAAATTAGCCACGGTGTTCTTGTGATTGATGGAAATGACATAATCACGCTATACTCGCTCAGCTAGAATAAACTCTCAAACAGGTGTAGAAACACAAAAGGGTTCACAAAGTTTCTGAGGAAGGACATCAAAATTCATTGCAACATAAGGAGTCAGAAAAGATAAACCTACTCCTAGGTCTAGCAAAGCATAAGCATCAAGAGTAAACACTTTGATCATACCAATGACAACATCTGGAGAATTCTCTTGCTCTTTGATACGCTAATATTACACCTCCCGAAAGAAGTATAGGCGATCGTTGTCAAATAAAGAACCCAACTTGTAGATTCGGGTCGATCCCACGAGGAATATGGTTTACACTTAAACTTAACTTACGATTATATTAGGTTAGTCAACTTATTTCCGTGACAAGTAAGTAAAGGGGGGGGGGGTTGTGGAACTAATAACTGATTATTGTCAAGTAAAAGTGAGCAAGATTTGAACTTTGCTGTTATCAATGAGAGAGAGAAACTAGGGTGTATGTGTTCCCCAAAAGCTCTTAACGCGGTAATCCTAATAATAGTAACCCTTTCCTAGTGTATCACATGCAAAGTGGTAAGTTATGTATCTCTAAGTTCTTGGTTCGCCAAATAGGAAATTTCAACCCGCACCTTGGTCCAGCTACGTGTGTATAATTTACTAACCCTTACATTTACCTCAGATTAGACATAACATCAATGTATGACTTAGTTTTCACCCTTGCACCAATTGATATTAGACTATTAGATAATATCACAGTAAATCTTCATTGATAATAATTTTCTTATTAACTACCTCATTGGTCCGACAAGTAGCAACAAGGCGAGCTCTAACGTTGGCCAATGTTAAAAAGACTTCGAAACGAAAGAATTATCAATGCATGCATCAACATTAGTCAAGAATTACTTAGTTATTATCCATACGTTTTTAATTGCTCATGTTTCTCACAACCCTAGTTGTAGATTTAGTTACTCATGTTTGTAAGAACACAATTCATAATTGTAGAGAAGAATTCATGAACTTACGTATTGAGTAGAAGAAACCCGTAATCTTCAATTGAAATTCAAAGCAAAAATCTTATAAACTGAAATTAGGAAATCAAATTGCCAAAAGTTTGCAAGTTAAATCCCAAGAAAATATCAAGAACTAAAAGTAAACATTAGTGTCTAATCCCCAAAATAAGAAGAATAAAAGAACCCTCAAAAGTATCTCCTATCAATCATCTCCTATGAATCCCCCAAAATAATTATTTCTATGTACTATTTATAAATATAGAAAACCTTCAATAAAATAATTGAGTCCAAATTAAATTAGGAATCCAAATCCAAAACCAAAAGGAATTGGATTACTTTTTTTCCGTGAATTATTTGTTGTTTCTGGAATTTATTGTTGCTCGCCGCCTTTCATAATACTGAGAGCCATCCAGCTGCTGACACGTGGCAGCTGCAGGTAATTTAATGGCGAATGGCAGCCCCTTTTTCCCTTTCCTGCCAAAAAATTATCACGTGGCAATAATGGATTGGCAGATTTTGAATTCTATCATAATTTTGCATCTAACCAACTTTATATAGAAATGTATTATTTTATTCAATTTAATCTATTAAGCTGCCTGCTTGATTTTCCTTCAACCTTCCATCTTTAATTCTCTTTAACTCCAAACTTCTTCATTTTTCGACCAATTTAATCCTACAAATAAAATATACTATTTAGCACAATTCATAAAATCCAAGCTCAAAAAGGATAAATATAAATAATAAATGTGAGACAAATAATGATTAAAAATATGTATTTTGGCTTCATATCAACACCCTACACTTAAACTTTTGTTCGTCCTCGAGCAAACACTAAAACTCATCTAAAAAAGAATCAAAATATGAATGTCATCGCTTTGATTAATACAAACAATTAGGCCATAAACCAATTTCAAAACATGTTGTACACTTCTTAATCAAGACATCCAAATAAACAACAAACCTCTAACCTCCTAACCTCAAGAAAGGACTTTGAACTCATCAAATTTAAGCTTGCTCACCTACTCTGATCAAACAAGTGCCCTCACAAAAAGAAATAGTCCACGCACTCAATTTCAAAAGATTGAATATAAATTAAGGACTTCATATCAAGAACAACTCTCACACTCACAAATAAAATTCACATGTATGCATAAAGAACCATAAGCTTGCCCATTATGTACATCTCCACTAATTCAGCATGCTTGAATAGAATCAAATAGAACTTTAACGGGTTTTAATGTAGGCTAGGGGACGGGTAGGAAAACTATATAATAGTGACTTACACTTCCTTACGGACTTTGAAATATTAGACTTCATGACCCATTATTTTCTTCTCTTTATTTTGAACCCTCTCTTCAACAATTATTTAACAAGTAATTCTCATCATCACAAGAATGCTTCAATCTTTTTTTTTCACAAGTAATTTTTTTTTTTTAGTTTTCCTTGGTTATATCCAACCTCAACTTACGTATTTTACATGTGTTAAGGTTCACGATTTCCTTGGAAGGACCAGGGCCATCATCAAGATAACTTCTTAAGTAGTCACCCTCAACTTAGGCTTTCAGCCAGAGTTAAAGTGCACAGTGTCCAAGGAAAAACCAGGGCCGAAACACAGTTTTACAACTTTTCTTAGGGAAACGTGAGATGTGTGGATCTCAATCATGGGCCATCTTATCTTTTACCTCTTCTTGTTCCATTAGCTACAAACCAGGCATTTCCACCCTTTTCTACTTCTACCATTGTTCTCATTTTTCTTCTTACATAGTGCATTAAGTATTTCTTTTTGGCTCAAGTAGAATTATGGTTTCAATAAAAAGGGATTCGACTCGATCATGTGGTTTACAAGAAAAATATAGGCTAAAAGGCTCTAAAGTTTTAACTAGTGATATAATATCGGAAGAGGCTAAAATTTACAAGACAAATCAAAGAAAGTCTATTATCATTTCCTAAACAAAGCAACACTTTTTATTTCGTTTCAATAACATGCATGACAAGTTCTAGTCTACGATGCAAAACATGGAATAAACAGATTCTCACCACACATGGCACAAGTATCAATCAAGATGGATCAATTCCACTTTCTAAGAGAGACATGATCATAACAAACTACAAAATAAAATAAGGTATATACAAAGTCACAACCATGAATCTAGATGTCAAAGAGTTTGCAATTTCACTATCAATCAAGCATTCACAGGAATGTACTACTAAAAAATTAGGCCTAAATAGCAAGTATCGCACCACTCAAAAGGGTCTTTTCTTTTCTCTAAAATAATTTAAAAGAAAACTTATTCCTAAAAAGATTAAAAGAAACTCGGTTCAAAGGGACTATCCTCAAGAAAAGCACCGAAAACAAAAGCCAAGGAACCCATTCTAAAAAAAAAGACTCAATAAAACAGTAAAAACTAGGAATTCATTCCTTAACACTAAAAGATATGCTATGTCCCCAAAGCACAAATAAAATTTAAAACAAGGGTTAGAAAAACTCCCTGAGGCTAGTAACACGTTCTTTTTATTTTCATCAAGGGTCGTCACCCCATAATTAAGCTCAAACATGCTCCTTTGCTTCAATATTTTTTTTTGGGTACTCAGACTTCCCCTAATCTTCAAAAAAAAAAAAAAAACAAGACCAATAGAAAATAAAGTGTAACACCTCAAAAATTGAAATAACTAGGTAGGAGTTAAAAGTTGGAGAAAGAATCATTTTTTGGAAAGTATATGAGAATCTTGAAAATTGTGAAGAATGTTAGTTGGATTTTTGGCCGACTACAAATGGACATGACTCCTTGATCAAGATGATTTAGGTGTACTTCCAGGTATGGTTGAAAAGCTCTTGTAATAATCTTTTCAACGCTGCTGAGTTTGCGTGATTCTGAGTTCGTATGAGTGAGTTATGCCCATTGGAAGTTGGGTTGTTCAAATAAGGAAAGTCCAATCCGGTTTTGGGAAGGGTTTTCTAGTCCTTTCCATACCCTATTATTTTAATTCATTTTTGGTGAATTAATTACGGGTCAAAACTGAATTGGTTCAGTTTAGGCAATTGGAGATTTACGTTAGGGTTTTTGAAGAAAGAATACAATAGGAGAAAAGAGGAGAAAGAGCAAAGTTCGTCGTTCTTGAAGGTTTAGCTTGTGGATTTCGACAAGGGTTGATCCCTAAAGAGGTATGTGAGTCTTTCATAGCGTTGGGTTCCTTCATCCATGCGCCAAGCATGTTTGTTTCAGCGAAGTTCGTTCTAGAAGGTTGAAAGTTGATGAATCTTGAATGGTGTTCTTGAAAATTGGCCTTCGTTCTTGAGTTAGGTTGAGGTTGAGGAGTTCCTTGATGTTATATTGTTGTTTCTTGAGTTTTTTGAGTTAGATTCTTCTGTATACATACTGGGTATTTGAATCTAAAGGGAATTTGATAAAAAGAACCTAGTTTAGGCGATTTGGGGTTGGATAAATGAAGAAGAAAAATGTCGGGTAAATTTGGTGAACCAGGCCGCTTCGTGGACTTGCCCCCCAGTTTCACAAAATTCTTCCTCACATCGCGGAGTGGTCACGGACCGTTATGCCTCAAAAAGTATTTTCGCGACCAAAGTTTAAATACACCTCCGCGTCACGGACTAGCTTCCATGCAGTGATTTCTTGATCATTTCTCATGTTTAGCTATCTAAAATCAATCTTAAATATCATGAGATCTTTCATATCATGAAACACAATCCTTTAATCCATAATTCAATTCAAAAAAAGTTAAGAGTCAAGTCAAGAGAAGTTAAGAGTCAAGTCAAGAGAAATTAAGAGTCAAGTCAAGAGATGTTAAGAGTCAAGAGTCAAGAGTCAAGTAAAGAAAAGTTCATAAAGTTTTCCAAAAGTTTTTTACAAATGTATTAACTTTGTTGTAATAGTTGAGTTTTGAGTTGAGTAAAGAGTAAAGTTTGTAGTGCATTTCTTCAAAAGAGTATATTGGGACTATGTATTCCAAAGAGTAAATGTTTTCACATTTAAACAAGAAAGGAAACTGAGATTTCCAAAAGAGCCTTTGAGCTAGTTTTCAGTAAAGAGTAAGAGTAAAGTTCATTCATCAAAGATTATTTGGGAACTAAGTATTCCCAAGAGTTAAAATGTTTCCACATTTGAGCAAGAATGGAAACTGAGATTTCCAAGAGAGCTTTTAAGCTAAGTTTTTGAGTAATTATCTCAAACAAAAGAAAGAGTTTTGTGTTTACAAACATATGAGCTAAAGTATATTTTTGGAGTAGCATTGAGCACCGATATGGGGATGAGATTGAGTTCAGAGAACTCACGTCTCCATAAACCATGTAGCCATCATGGGTAGTAAATGATCATACTTTTTAAATGACTTCTTAAGATGCTTATATCATAGACTAGTGGATCCACTTAGTTAAGCGTTATATATGACGGCAAAGTATACGATAGTTCTGGCAGTGTGGGTAAGATGATGTATCCCCACTTAGGCTCATAGTGGTGGTTGTCGATTAGAGAATCTTCCACAGAAAACTATATTACTTTAGTATTTGAGTAAAGTTGAATTTGTTATTGCATTTTCTTTAATGAGCTAAGTTGTTTTCTAATGTTTTAAATGCTTTGTATAAATTGCACTATTATTGTTGTTTTACACTGTATTTTGAGTTGAGTTGTTAGTGAGTTGAGTAAAGCCATGGTAAGTATTTCTTTCAGATTCTTTTCAAGCCTATGTTATGTTTAGCATTCCAACTCGCATACTCATACATTGAATGTACTGATGCTATTTGTCCTACATCATAAATGATGCAGACACAGGTTATCAAGATCAGCATCCAACTCATCATTGATCCAATTGAGCACTCAGAGTCGGTTGGTGAGCCTTCTAGCTTTCTGGAGGATCTTTTCTATTGCTTTCAGTATTTTAGTTCATTAGGATGTTGTGGGTCTTGTCCCAACGTGTATCTCAGTTGTTTAGAGGCTTCATAGACAGAGTTAGTTGATGTTAGTTCATAAGTCTTTAATTTTCCTTTTCAATTTAGTTGACACTTGAGTTGCCACTTTGGCAGTGAATATTATTATAATACATTCTAAGTTATATTTTGAGCAATTCAGTTTACTTGTTTTAAAAGTATTTATCTTGAGTAAAGGCTTTGGCTGAGTAAGTAAGTCAGGCCAATGGTTTGCTTGGGACAACAATGGTTTTCGACTGCCAGCCATGTCTGAGGTGTAGGCTCCTGGTCGAGAGCAAGAGGATTCACCAGATGTTGTCACTAGTATGATCCAAGTCTTCAATTTTGATATTCTTCTCGAGCAACTTCCTGAGCCTTTAGTATTTCTACACTTGATAGTGAGTCTATTCTTTCAGAAAGAGTCTATCGTGGTTGTTCCGTTTCCGTCAATCACAAGAGTAGCATGGCTGATTTAGTTGAGTGAGACATGGTATAGTTTGATGTCATTCTAGTTATGTATTGGGTTCATGCCTATTATGCATCAATAGATTATAGAACTCAAGTAGTCAAGTTCCAGTTTCAGGTGAATCAGTGATAGAGTTGAAGAGCAGTTCAGCAGCGCCTAAGAGTCGTTTTATTTCGTACCTTAAGGCAAGAGAGTTGGTTTCCAAGGCGTGTGTCTATCCCTTAGTCCAAGTTAATGACTGTAGTGTTGAGATACCTCATATTCAGTCAGTTCCAGTAGTAAAAGAGTTTCCATAAGTCTTTCTTGACGATCTTCCCAGAGTCCCTTCAAGGAGAGAAATAGACTTCGGCATAGACATTCTTCCCAATATTCGTCCTACCTCTTTTCCACCTTTTAGTATGGCACCAGCAGAATTGAAAGAGCTAAAAGAGCAGTTGAAAGATCTTTTAGAGAAAGAGTTCATTCAACCAAGTATCTCACTAGGGGCGCTCTGGTCCCAATTGTGAGAAGAGAGATGATTCCCTTAGGATGTGTATAGATTACCGTCTGTTGAACAAGCTTGCTATCAAGAATAAGTATCCTTTTCCTAGAATTGATGATCTTTTCAATCAGCTTCAAGGTGCAACTTGTTTTAGTAAGATAAACCTCAGATCAGGCTACCATCAATTAAGAGTAAGGGAATGTGATATTCCAAAGACAGCATTCAGGACCCGTTATGGTCACTATGAGTTTCTGGTCATGTACTTTTGTTTGACCAATACACTTGCAGCGTTCATGGACCGTATGAATAGAAGTTTTCAAGCTTTATTTAAATATATTTGTTATTGTATTTATATATGACATACAAATCAATTCGAGGAATGAGGAAGATCATGGTAGTCATACCAGAATAGTTCTGCAGACTTTAAAAGATAAGTAGTTATATGCTAAGTTCTCCGAATGTGTATTTTGGCTTGACTGTGTGGGGTTGTTGGGCCACATACTTTCCGGTGATGGAATTTGAGTTGATACCCAAAAGATAGATATAGTGCAGAATTGACTTAGACCCATATCTCCAATTGATATTACGAGTTTCTTAGGGTTGGCTGTATATTATATAAGGTTTGTCGAGGGATTTTTATCTATTTCAACTCCTTTGACCAAGTTGACTTAGAAAACAATGAAGTTTCAATGGTCTGAAGCTTGTGAGAAAAACTTGAAAAAGAGGTTGACTACTACACCAGTGTTGACCTTACCAGAAGGCACACAAGTCTTTGTTGTTTATTGTGATGCGTCTAGGAGTTGGTTTTGGTTGTGAGCTAATGTAGAATTACAAGGTTATAATTTATGCCTCCAGACAGTTGAAAGACCATGAGAAGAATTACCCGACCCATGACTTAGAGTTAACTGCAGTAGTATTTGCTTTGAAAATATGGTGCCATTAACTTTATGGTGTGCATGTGGATGTGCTCACCGATCACAAGAGTCTTCAGTATGTGTTTAGTCAAAAAGAGCTTAATCTCAGACAAATGAGGTGGTTAGAATTACTCAAGGATTATGACATGAGTACTCTTTATAACCAGGTAAGGCTAATCTTGTTACGGATGCCTTGAGTAGATTATCTATGGGTAGTACCACCCATTTTGAGGAAGATAAGAAATAGTTAGCACAAAGGGGTGCATAATCTTGCATGACAAGGAGTTCGACTAATGGATTCCATAGAAGGAGGAGTAGTGATGATGAATTGGGCTGAATAATCATTAGTGTCCGGAGTGAAAGAAAAGCAATACCAAGATCCTTTATTGCTTGAATTAAAGGCAAGTGTCCATAAGCAAAAGGTGATGGCTTTTGAACAAGGGGGAGATAGTGTTTTGGGGTATCAAGGTGGATTGTGTGATTGATTCAAGGCTAATTGAGATGATCATCTACCTGTCATTGAGTTGCTTACAACAATAGTTACCATTCTAGCATCCAGATGGCTCCTTATGAATCTCTTCATGGAAGAAGATGCATATCTCCTATTGGATAGTTTGAAATTGGTGAAGCTGGGTTGATTGGACCAGATTTAGTTCATCAAGCTATGAAGGAGATGAAAGTTATTCAAGAGAGGTTGAAAATATTACAGAGTCGTCAGAAATCCTACACCGATGTTAGGAGAAGGGAGTTAGAGTTCAAAGTGGATGATCGGGTCTACTTGAAAGATTCACCCATGAAGGGTGTTATGAAATATGGTAAGAAGGGGAAACATAGTCCCCGGTATATTGGCCCTTACCGAATATCGAAAAGGGTAGGTAATGTAGCTTATGAGTTGGAGCTACCACATGAGTTAGTCGCGGTTCATCCGGTATTCCACATCTCTATGTTGAATAAGTGCATGGTGATGAGTCCACAAATTGGACTCATTTAGGGCTTTATTTTGATAGAAATAGTGTCCTCAAATGCTTAATTTGTCTCACTATATGATGAAAACTCTTAGGTTTCAGGTATTTGAAGTTTTTGTGGAAGCATGGACACTTAGGCGCAAAAAGGAACAAAAGGGGTGAAATAAAAGAAGAAGTTGAAGCCTGAGCATCGCCAAGCACACTTGGCGTGTTGTCAAAGGGACAGATTCCTCCCTTTGTTCCAGTATGTGAACCCTGAAGGAAGAGGATCAAAAAGGCGATGAAAGAAGTAGTCGACGGTGCGCCGAATGGTTCCATGAAGCAGTACTATACCGCCTAATGGTCTAGAATGTGAAGATGCTGAAGGCAATCACGAAACGATGAAAAGACAGAAGAAGGGTGAGTCGCCGAGTTATTCGGCAGTCTCGACTAACCTCGTCGAGCGATCCGCCTGCACTAATTTCTGAAGTCTATAAATACTAAACTCTTTAATAATTTTAGGTAGTCGAACCATTATTATAATTTTCAGAATAGAATAGTACTTTTTTGGGATATTTTCTCTCAAGTTTCGAGAGGGTTTTTTCGGAGACTTGAAGAAAGAAGGGTTTCACCTTCCCCAAGTTGGAACTGGGTCTTCTCCATTCTTCTTCCTTTGCATAAATCAAGGTTTAATTTCTTCTACCCATTTGATTTTAGTATCATTTTAGGTGTATTTTGTTATTTTTTGATGTGTGGCTAAAAACCCCCATTCTTGGGGTGTGATTTAGCAAATATGTGTTGATATTGTTGTTGGGTCTTGCTTGCTGATAGGTTAGATGTATTTTAATGGTGATTTCATCTAGTGGTTATGGTTTAATTTAATGGGTTTGTAGTTTCAAATACAAAACCACCCATGTGTTTTCAGCTTGCCCGAAAGGGAGGTCGCGTAACCAAGACCACTAAACTGATGGTCTAAGGAGTGGGTCGACATAAGGTTCAGCCAGAGAGGGTGAGCCCTAATCCCATATCCTAACACTCAGCTCGAGAGAGTGAGTGGAGTACGACATAGGTTGGCCTTCATGCGGCAAATGGGTGTCCGAGAGGAACACATTTAAAACGGGGTAAGTTTCCTGAGAAGGAGCTTATTTCCATCTAAAGCTTAGCCTAGTCACTATTATTTTGTAAATTTCCTATCAAAAATATGTACCCAACGATTTATCTCAACTTGTATTGTGGTTACACCCCACAAACTTCTCTCCATACTTGATTTTCTTATTATTTTTGCTGTTTTTACTACTTGTGACAAAACTCGCATTTGATATTTGACACTTTTGTGTCACCCCCTTTTATTTACTATGTTTTTGTTCATCAATGCCTTTAGCTATGACTAGTTAGAGCTAAATTTTATTTTTCTATCAATTTTCAAAACTACTCCCTTGGGACACGACCCTAACCCTTGGTTGGTTACTATATTATCGATGATCGTAGACACTCATAACGTAGGTTAGTGTCATTGGTCACGATAAGTATCACATGGGCGATCCTTCATTGATCATACCAACTGAAGATATTGGGATCAAGGATAGCCTATTTTATGAAGACATTCCAGTTTAGATTCTACATCGCCAAGTTCGCAAGTTGAGGACTAAGGAAGTAGCATCAGTCAAGGTTCTTTGGAGGAACCAATTTGTTGAGGAAGCTACTTGGGAAGCTGGGGAAGATATGAAGAAGAGATACCCACATCTCTTTGAAAACGAAGGAGTTTTAGATCAAGGTACTAATTCTCTTCTTGGTAGTTTATAATTTATATACTTGATGTGTTAGATTTTCTTGTTGGGTGTTTGAAATGTTTGATTGATATTACACCCTAAGTCTAGTAAGAGTAATCTCATTCGAGGACAAATGTTTCCAAGGGGGAGATATTGTAACACCTCGAAAATTGAAATAATTAGGAAGGAGTTAAAAGTTGGAGAAAGAATCATTTTTGGAAACTATATGAAAATCTGGAAAATTGTGAAGTATGTTAGTTGAGTTTTTGACCGACTTCAAATGGATATAACTCCTAGATCAAGATGAGTTAGGTGTACTTCCAGGTATGGTTGGAAATATCTTGGAATAATCTTTCCAATGCCGCTGAATTTGCGCGATTCCGAGTTCGTATGAGTGAGTTATGCCCATTGTAAGTTGGGCTGTTCAAATAAGGAAAGTCCAATCCGGATTTTGGAAGGGTATTATGGTCCTTTCCAAACCCTATTATTTTAATTCGTGTTTGGTGAATTAATTAAGGGTCAAAACTGAATTGGTTCAGTTTAGGCAATTGGAGATTTACGCTACGGTTTTTGGAGAAAGAACGCAAGAGGAGAATAGAGGAGAAAGAGCAAAGTTTGTCCTTCTTGAAGGTTTAGCTTGAGAATTTCAATAAGGGTTGATCCCTAAAGAGGTATGTGAGTCTTTCATAGAGTTGGGTTCGTTCACCCATGCGCCAAGCTTGTTTATTTCAGCGAAGTTCGTTCTAGAAAGTTGAAAGGTGATAAATCTTTAATGGTGTTCTTGAAAATTGGCCTTCGTTCTTGAGTTAGGTTGCGGTTGAGGAGTTCCTTAAGGTTATAGTGTTGTTTCTTAAGTTTTTTTGAGTTAGATTATTGTGTATACATACTGGTATTTGAATCTAAAGGGAATTTGATAAAAAGAACCGAGTTTAGGAGATTTGGGGTTCGAAAAACGAAGAAGAAAAAAAATGTCGGGCAAATCTGGTGCACCAGGCCGCGTCGCCGACCTGGCCCACAGTTTTGCAAAATTCCTTCTCACGTCGTGGAGCAGTCACGGACCATTCTGCATCAAAAAGTATTTTCACAACCAAAATTAAATACACCTCTGTGTCGCGGACTAGCTTCGATGCAGTGATTTCTTGATCATTTCTCATGCTTATCTATCTAAAATCATTCCTAAACATCACGAGATCTTTCCTATCTTAAAACACAATCCTTGAATCTATAATTCAATTCAAGGAAAGTTAAGAGTCAAGTCAAGAGAAGTTAAGAGTCAAGTCAAGAGAAATTAAGAGTCAAGTCAAGAGAAGTTAAGAGTCAAGTCAAGAGAAGTTAAGAATCAAGTCAAGAGAAATTAAGAGTCAAGTCAAGAAGTGTTAAGAGTCAAGTCAAGAGAAATTAAGAGTCAAGTCAAGAGAAGTTAAGAGTCAAGTCAAGAGAAGTCAAGAGTCAAGTTAAGAGAAGTTCATAAAGTTTTCCAAAAGTCTTTTACAAATTTTTTAAATTTGTTTTAAGACTTGAGTTTTGAGTTGAGTAAAGAATAGAGTTTGAAGTTCATTTCTTCAAACGAGTATATCGAAAACTATGTATTCCCAAAGAGTAAATATTTTCACATTTAAACAAGAAAGGAAACTGAGATTTCCAAAAGAGCCTTTGAGCTAGTTTTCAGTAAAGAGTAAGAGTAAAGTTCATTCATCAAAGATTATTTAGGAGCTAAGTATTCCCAAGAGTTAAAATGTTTTCACATTTGAGCAAGAAAGGAATTTGAGATTTCCAAGAAAGCTTTTAAGCTAAGTTTTTGAGTAGTTATCTCAAACCAAAGAAATATTTTTCTTTTTACAAACATATGAGCTAAAGTATATTTTGGGAGTAGTATTGAGCACCGATATGGGGATGAGCTTGAGTTTAGATAACTCACGTCATTCTAAACCATGTAGCCATCATGGGTAGTAAAGGATCATACTTTTTAGATGACTCCTTAAGATGCTTTTAGCATAGACTTCTGGATCCACTTAGTTAAGCATTCAATATGACTTCAACGTATATGACAGTTGTGGCAGCGTGGGCAAGATGTTGTATCACCACTTAGGTTTATAGTAGTGGTTGTCGGTTACAGAAACTCCCACAAAAAACTATATTACTTTAGTATATGAGTAAACTTGAGTTTGTTATTGCATTTTCTTTAACGAACTAAGTTGTTTTCTACTGTTTTAAATGCTTTGTATAAATTGCACTATTATTGTTGTTTTACACTGCATTTTGAGTTAAGTTGTTCATGAGTTAAGTAAAGCCAATGTAGGTGTTTCTTTTTTATTATTTTCAAGCCTATGTTATGCGTAGCATTTCAATTCGTGTACTCGTATATCCAATGTACTAATGCCAGTAGCCTTTATAGTTTTATTATGCAGAAGCAGGTAATCAGGATCAGCGTCTAGCGCATCATTGATCCAGTTGAGCATGTAGAGTTAGTTGGTGAGCCTTCTAGCTTTCCAGAGGATCTTTTCTATTTATTTTAGTATTTTAGTTCATTAGGATATCGTAGTTCTTGTCCTGACGTGCATTTAAGTTGTTAGAGGCTTCATAGACATAGTTAGTTGATGTTAGTTCATAATTCTTTACTTTTCTTTTTAAGTTAAGTTGAGACTTGAGTTGCCACTTTGGCAGTGAATGTTCTTATAATACATTCTAAGTTATATTTTGAGTAGTTCAGTTTACTTGTTTTAAAAGTATTTATCTTGGGTAAAGTATTCCGCTGAGTAAGTAAGTCAGGCCAAGGGTTCACTTGGGCCAGCAATGGTTCTGAGTGCCAGCCACGTCCGGGGTGTATGCTCGTGGCGTGACAAACTTGGTATCAGAGCACAGAGTTCAAGAGTCCTAAGGAGTCTATAAAGCCATGTCCGTAGAGTCCTAGTTATCGGTGTGAAGTGCGCGACATCTATAATTAGGACGCTGCAACATTTAGGAAATTCATTCACTTCTTTCATACTCACTTCGTGCGATAGAGTGTATCTCTATAAAAGTCTATTTCTAACTCATGCTTACGCGTAACCAATTTTTAGCTGGCCTATGGTCGAGAATGCCTTCATGAGATGTTTCTTTCCTCATTAGCTAAGAGAAGCAAAGATATGGTTGCTGACATGAGGAACAGGATGCGTCATCTGTCAAGTAAGGAAAGTAATGCAGTCATGCTAATAGGTTAAATGGGAATAGCAAGGCCGATGATCCATGTGCAACAAGTTGATAAGAACCAGCTGAAGGATAGAGAAGAGTTTGAGAATAAATGGGATAAAACATAAAGGAACGAATCCGGGCAGCAAAAAAGTAATGCGAACCAGTCTTTTTTCCAATATAAACAGAAAGGGCCTGCTCTATCATCTGCTAGTGCACCTGTACCAAGGAACAAGTATGAGTACAATAGTCAAAATTTTAGAGCTAGACCTACGCATTCGCAAGGTAGTAAGGCACAAGGGGGTACTAAGACTCCTACATGTGCTAAGTGTGGTATGAGCCACTCAGGGGTGTATCATGATGGCTCTACTAGTTACTTCAAGTGTGGCCAGAACGGTCATTTTATGAGTGAGTGTCCTAAGAGCAGACAGAGTAATGGTAATGGGGGCTATAGAGCCCATTCTTCTTCAATTACTCCACCAGATAGTGTTGTATCTAGATGAGTTACTTCAAGGGCAGACGGAGAAGGAAACCGTCTTTATCCTATCGCTAGTCGCTAAGAGCAAGATGATTCGCCAGATGTTGTCACTGGTATGATCTAAGTCTTCAATTTTGATGTTCTTCCGGAACAACTTCTTGAGCCTTTAGTGTTTCTACACCTGATGGTGAGTCTATTCTAGCAGAAAGAGTCTATCGTGATTGTTCCATTTCCCTCAATCACAAGAGTACCATGGCTTATTTAGTTGAGTGAGACATGGTAGAGTTTGATGTCATTTTAGGTATGGATTGGCTTCATGCCTATTATTCATCAATAGATTATGGAACTTGAGTAGTCAAGTTCCAGTTTCTAGTGAACTAATGATAGAGTTGAAGAGCAGTTCAGCAGTGCCTAAGGGTCGTTTTATTTCGTACGTTAAGGCAAGAAAGTTGGTTTCCAAGGGGTGTGTCTATCACTTAGTCTGATTTAATGAATCTAGTGTTGAGATACCTCCTATTCAGTCAGTTTCAGTAGTAAGAGAGTTTCCAGAAGTCTTTCCTGATGATCTTCTTGGACTCCTTCTTGAGAGAGAAATAGACTTCGGCAGAGACATTCTTCCCGATACTCGTCCTATCTCTTGTCCGCCTTATAGTATGGCACCAACAGATTTGAAAGAGCTAAAAAAGAAGTTGAAAGATTGTTTAGAGGAAGGTTTCATTCGACTAAGTATCTCACTTGGGGTGCTCCGGTCCCATTTGTGAGAAAGAAAGATGGTTCTCTTAGGATGTGTATAAATTACCATCAGTTGAACAAGGTTACTATCAAGAATAATTATCCTCTTTCGAGAATTGATGATCTTGTTGATCAGCTTCAGGGTGCTACCTGTTTTAGTATGATAAACCCCAGATCATACTACCATCAGTTAAGAGTAAGGGAATGTGATATTCCAAAGACAGTATTCAGGACCCGTTATGGTCACTATGAGTTTCTAGTCATGTCCTTTGGTTTGACCAATGCACCTGCAGCGTTCATGGACCGTATGAATAGAAGTTTTCAAGCCTTATTTAAATATATTTGTTATAGTATTTATTAATGACATACTAATCTATTTTAGAAATGAGGAAGATCATGCTAGTCATCTCAGAATAGTTTTCCAGACTTTAAAAGATAAGGAGTTTTATGCTAAGTTCTCTAAATGTGAGTTTTGGCTTGAGTCTGTGGTGTTCTTCGGCCATATAGTTTCCTGTGATGGAATTAGAGTTGATATCCAAAAGATAAAGGCAGTGCAGAATTGGCCTAGGCCCATATCTCCAACTGATATTAGGAGTTTCTTGGGGTTGGCTTGATATTATAGAAGGTTTTTCCAGGGATTTTTATCTATTTCATCTCCTTTGACCAAGTTGACTCAGAAAATAATGAAGTTTCAATGGTCTGAAGCTTGTGAGAAAAACTTTCAGGAATTGAAAAAGAGGTTGACTACTGCCCAGTGTTGTCCTTACCAGAAAGCACACAAGGATTTGTTATTTATTGTGATGCATCTAGGAGTTTGTGTGGGTTGTGTGTTAATGCAGAATGGCAAGGTTATAACTTATGCCTCCACAGAGTTGAAAAATCATGAGAAGAATTACCCAACCCATGACATAGAGTTGACTGCCGTAGTATTTGCTTTGAAAATATGGTGCCATTAACTTTATTGTGTGCATGTGGATGTGTTCACCGATCACAAGAGCCTTTAGTATGTGTTTAGTTAGAAAGAGCTTAATCTCAGACAAAGGAGGTGGTTAAAATTACTCAAGGATTATGACATGAGTATTCTTTATCACCCAGGTAAGGCTAATGTTGTTGTTGATGCCTTGAGTAGATTCTCTATGGGTAGTACCACCCATTTTGAAGAATATAAGAAAGAGTTAGCACAAGAGGTGCATAGACTTGCATGGCTAGGAGTTCGACTAATGGAATCCACAGAAGGAGAAAAAGTGGTGATGAATGGGGCTAAATCATCATTAGTGTCAGGAGTGAAAGAAAAGCAAGACCAATATCCTTTATTGTTGAATTAAAGGCAAGTGTTCATAAGCAAAAAGTAATGGCTTTTGAACAAGGGGGAAATAGTGTTTTGGGGTATCAAGGTGGATTGTGTGATTAATTTCTAGGGTAATTGAGATAATCACCTACCTCTCATTGAGTTGCTTACAACAATAGTTACCATTCTAGCATCCATATGGCTCCTTATATAGCTTCTTATGGGAGAAGATGCAGATCTCCTATTGGATGGTTTGAAGCTGCTGAAGATGGGTTGATTGAACCAAATTTAGTTCATCAAGCTATGGAGAAGATGAAAGTGATTCAAGAGAGGTTAAAAATAGTACAGAGTCGTTAGAAATCCTACACCGATGCTAGGAGAAGGGAGTTAGAGTTTGAAGTGGATGATTAAGTCTACTTGAAAGTTTCACCTATGAAGGGTGTGATGATATTTGGTAAGAAGGGGAAACTTAGTCCCTAGTATACTGGCCCTTATAGAATATCGAAAAGGGTAGGTAACGTAGCTTATGAGTTGGACCTACCACAAGAGTTAACCGCGGTTCATCTGGTATTCCACATCTCCATGTTGAAGAAGTGCATGGGAGATCCTTCATTTATAATATCAACCGAAGATATTGGGATCAAGGAAAGCCTATCTTTAGAAGAGATTTCGGTGCCGATTCTAGATCGCCAAGTTCGCAAGTTGAGGACTAGGAAAGTATCATCAGTCAAGGTTCTTTGGAGGAACCAGTTTGTTGAGTAAGCTACTTGGGAAGCTGAGGAAGATATGAAGAAGCGATACCCACATCTCTTTGAAACCGGAGGAGTTTTAGAAAGTTGAAAGTTGGTGAATCTTCAATGGTGTTCTTGAAAATTGGCATGCGTTCTTGAGTTGGGTTGAGGTTGAGGAGTTCCTTGAGGTTATAGTGTTGTTTCTAGAGTTGTTTGAGTTAGATTCTTGTGTATACATACATGGTATTTGAATCCAATGGGCATTTGATAAAACGAACCGAGTTTAGGCAATTTCGGGTTGGAAAAACGAAAAAGAAAAATGTCAGGAAAATCTGGTGCCCCAAGCCGCGTCGTGTACTTGCACCGCCATTTTCACAAAAAAATTTCTTGCAGAGCAGAACTGTCATGGACCATTCTGCCTCATAAAGTATTTTCTTGACCAAAATTTAAATACACCTCCGCGTCGCGGACTAGATTCCATGCAATGATTTCTTGATCATTTCTCATGTTTAGCTATCTAAAATCATTCATAAGCATCATGAGATCTTTCCTATCATAAAACGCAATCCTTGAATCCATAATTCAATTCAAGGAAATTTAAGAATCAAGTCAATAGAAGTTAAGAGTCAAGTCAAGAGAAGTTAAGAGTCAAGTAAAGAGAAGTTCATAAAGTTTTCCAAAATTCTTTTACAAATGTTTGAACTGAGATTTCCAAAATAGCCTTTGAGCTAGTTTTCAATAAAGAGTAAGAGTAAAGTTCATTCTTCAAATATTATTCGGGAACTAAGTATTCCCAAGAGTTAAAATGTTTTCATATTTGAGCACGAAAGGAAACTGAGATTTTCAAGACAGCCTTTAAGCTAAGTTTTTGAGTAATTATCTCAAACCAAAGAAAGAGTTTTGTTTTTACAAATATATGAGCTAAAGTATATTTTAGGAGTAGTATTGAGCACCGATATGGGGACGAGCTTGAGTTCAGATAACTCACGTCTCCATAAACCATGTAGCCATCATGGGTAGTAAGAGATCATACTTTTTAGATGACTCCTTAAGATGCTTTTAGCATAGACTAGTGGATCCTCTTAGTTAAGTGTTCTATATGATGGCAAAATATAGGACAATTCTGGCAGCGTGGGCAAGACGATGTATTACCACTTAGGATCATAGTGGTGGTTGTCGGTTAGAGAAACTCCCACAGAAAACTATATTACTTTAGTATACGAGTACAGTTGATTTTTTATTGCATTTTCTTTAAAGAACTAAGTTGTTTTGTACTATTTTAAATGCTTTGTATAAATTGCACTTTTATTGTTGTTTTACACTGCAATTTGAGTTGAGTTGTTAATGAGTTGAGTAAAGCCAAGGTAAGTGTTTCTTTCAGATTCTTTTCAATCCAATGTTATATTTAGCTTTCCAACTCGCATACTCGTATATTCAATGTACTGATGCCAGTTGGCTTGCATTGTTTTACGATGCAGATGCAGGAAAACAAGATCAACATCCAGCGCATCGTTGATCCAGTTGAGCACTTAGAGTCAGTGGGTGAGCCTCCTAGCTTTTCGTAGGATCTTTTCTTGTTTTCAGTATTTTAGTTCATTAGGATGTCGCGGGTCTTGTCCCGACGTCCATCTCAGTTGTTTAAACTCTTCATAGACAGTTAAGTTGAGACTTGAGTTACCACTTTGGCAGTGAATATTATTATAATACATTCTAAGTTATATTTTGAGCAGTTCAATTTACTTGTTTAAAAAATATTTATCTTGAATAAAGTCTTCCGTTGAGTAAGTAAGTCAGGCCAAGGGTTCGATTTGGCCAGCAATGGTTCTCGAGTGCCAGCCACGTCCAGGGTGTAGGCTCAAGGCGTGACAGAAAGTGACACAAATAAAATAAGAAGTTACACTACTAATTGGGTTACCTCCCAGTAAATGCTTAATTTAACGTTGCGGCACGACGCAGACACCTTAGTTACTCGGTTCCATCTCCTTGACCCTCTCTAATTGGATTATTGTATATCCCTAGATTTGCCATTTTTCTCAAAGTCTTTCTTAGTTAAGCATTCTTGGAGGTCAAGCGTTCTCCTCGACTACATGTACTTAGCATATACTAGAGTGGAAACCTAAAGAAAACTAAAACAAAAAAAAAGTAAAATTAGGAAATAATTGACTAAAGTTCAATAATGTAATGAAACTTAATCTAAAAGCCTTACTCCCCGGCAGCGGCGCCAAAATTTGATACGCTCAAATTACACTCCCGAAAGAAGTATAAGCGATCGTTGTCAAATAAAGAACCCAACATGTAGGTTGGGGTCGATCACACGAGGAATATGGTTTAGAATTAAACTTAACTTACAATTATATTCATTTACTAAACTTATTTCCGAGACAAGTAACTAAAGGGGGGGGGGTTGTGAAACAAATAACTGATTATTGTCAAGTAACAAGTGAGCAAGATTTGAACTTTGTTGTTATCAATGAGAGAGAGAAACTAGGGTGTATGTGG
>JAJOOE010002319.1:0-20412 GCA_036250405.1 Solanum raphanifolium
ATTCTCCTTGCTATATAAAAGACAGAGTTCACCTAACTCACTTGAATTTACTATAACTTCACTTCATCAACATCCTCCCAAAAAAAAAAAAAACAGGCACAAATTCTGAATATGGTTACGGCTTTGAAATCTGCAAATACATAACATCCCAAGTCTGAAAGTTCTATTCCACATGTTCCCAAAAGCAGTATTTCATCCCTGAATGAAATTGATCTACAGAACAACATGGCTTATTGACAAACAATACCACCAGAAATCCTAATCTTATCAAAGATCTTTGATAAAACCTTCAAAAAGCTAGTATATATATATGGATCCTTTACAACACCATAAAAACATACCAAAGAACTTAGTCCAAATTAAGCTTCACTAACCAAAACAAGAACCCAATCAATGCACTTAATCTACATCGGTTGTTATACATAGCAAAGGAACTTAATATAGCAGTTAAAATTTAAAGTGGGATACATCACCTAACCACAAGGGCGGCTCAAAATTACAAATCCTCCAAAGAACCAAAACCTCCCCCAAATTCGTTCGGAAAAGGAAGCTCAAATACATATAGATGCACAAAAAAGAAATAAATTCGACCAAGAGGCAAGATTAAACGAAGAATCAAAAGATGCAGATAAAAGATGAAGGAGATACATACTAAAAGGAGACGACCAGATCTGATCAGGGCGATGTAAAATGTTAAATGTGAGAAGCATGTATTAAGCAAACAACAGCACATTTGGAATGACCAAAATACCTCTAAGCAGAATATAAAAAGTATTATGTATTTATTTGTTCGATTAATTAAAATGTTCTTAATAGTTTGGTACTAATCTCTTACTAATTATTATTATTAAGCACATATTTTTGACATTTTACTATTAATTTAAAATCATACATAATTAAATTTACAGTTACTTTCTATTTCTTAATTTGTCTAATTTACTTCAATTTGAATCAACTAGTATATTTTAATAGGAAAAAGAACATTTGTACCCAAAAAAGCAAATTATTTACAAGTGGTTTTTTTTTTAATTTTCAACTTTGATCATTGATATGGGCAAAAGTACAACTTTGAGTTTGGCATCCCAAACTTTGACATGATTAAGGGATAGTAATAGTGTAGGGTTATTCTACTAAGTATCACCAAAAAAAGGAGTGTCCAAATTAGCTCAAAAGCTAATTGAACATGACATACAATTTAGGGGGGATCGTAAATAATATCGTCAAGGCTCATTGGCTTAGTTCTAAAGGTTGAGAAATCTCATCTATCCATATTGTAGAAACCTCTAACTTGCTTACGAAGGACCGAAAAAAGAGTTGAAGAGATGAAACCCTTCAATGCCATGACTCAAGGTCGAGAGCTTGTCTGCAGGTTTATTAGCCTCCCTAAAGCAATGGTTAAAATGATAACCATGTTCTTCGATTAATTTTCTGGCATCTTGAACTATATCACTAATCTTCCATCCCAATCTCTTTCAATACATCTTGTTAACAGCATGGAGTCCGTTTCAATCCAGACTTTAGAGAAGCCTCTATTAACACACCATTTAAGGCCATAAAGAAGAGCAACCATTTTTGCGATGTTGCTCGTACCAGGTTCCAAGTTGATGCAGTAAGCAAACATGAGGTTCCCAATGAGTTTCTGATTAGACAACCTCCACTACAACGATCTTGAATGCAACTACCATCACTGTTGAGTTTTACAGACATATTAGGAGGTTTTATCCATTTAACTATGGTAGTGGTTCTGTAGTGAATTTCGGCATCTAGAATGTAATGAATATTTCTCCAAGACTCTACAATGTTAGCTTTGCCAAATTTCTTCTTGGTAATTTGCACAATGATGAAAAGAATGTTACCTTTAGTTTTGTATACATAAGGGTTAATAACACCAAATTTGTTAGAGCATCTTGCTTTCCATATCTCCCAACAAATTATTGAGGGGAGAGCCTGAATAATAAAATTAGCAATGGGGTTCTTTGTAACTGTATTCCACCAATTGAGGATGCAGATTTTAAGAGAGCTATGGGTGAGTCTCACTCCTAGTGTACCAGCAATCTCGCACCACACTCTTCTAGCATGTTTACCCTGACAGAATATGTGATACACTGTTTCCAAGTTGTTGTTCTCATTACTCGCAGCGCAACAATGACATCCCAAGATAATATTGATGCCCAACTTAGCCACTTTCTCATCAGTAAGCAGCCTATTATAAATAGCTCTCCATATAAGGAAAGCCATTTTAAATAGGATGCTACTGTTCCAGATCTTGTTGGTGGCATTGTTGTGATCTATTTTCTTTCTAATAATATCCCAAACAGAGTGGAGAGTAAAGTGGCCAAAATTGGTGTTTCCCAGATAGCTTTGTCATTAGTGAGGTCGTTTAGAATAATCCCCAAGTTGACGATATTGTTCTTCAGATCATTAGGGAGCTCTACTTGGAGTAAGTTCTAGTTCCATTCACCATTATTAAGAACAATGTTTAGCTTGATAGAGATATGCCCTTCGTTAATGGGGTAGAGCAGGTACAAGGGTCCTAGAGTAGACCATTTATCAAACCAAAAATCAACCTCTCCTCTTCCAACCTTCCAGTAAATGTGTTGTTCCGCCAATGATTACCTTCACATATGGCTTTCCAATTTTGAGAGTTTCCAGAGGACCATTGAGTCTTTACATGGTGTTGATTCTCGAGGTACTTAGCCGTCATGTAGTCTCCCCAAATAAAAGAAGAGGTTCTTAGGTTCCACCATGGCTTAGCCTTGAAGGCCATACAAACATCTGATATTTTTCTAAAATTAGCACCACCTTCTTCAAAGGGGTAACTCAAATTATCCCACTCAATCCAGTGATGCTTTCCTCCAGAATCTTTTCTAGACCAAAAGAACCTTGCAATGATTTTCTCAATGAGCTCAAGGGTACCTTTAGGAGGGTTGGTAGCACCCAGAAGATGAGTAGGGAGAGCAAGTAGAATATGTCTTTATTAAGGTAGCTCTTCCTCCAAAAGATAATAATTTGGTGTGCCAACCTCTAATTTTATTCGTAACTTTATAGACAATCTCAGAGTAGTAAGCCAGTTTCTTTTTTCCAATGATAAGAGGACACCCAAGGTACTTTATCAGAAATTCTTGATATCTCATGCCAGTGTATCTTTTCAGTCTATTGATGATGATAAGACTGGATTTGGATTTCAAGGAGAAGTTACTCTTGTTCTTGTTGATTTGTTGACCTGAGATATGTTCATACTTGTCTAGAGTATCAGTGATTAGTTTGATAGATCTCTTGCTACTATTGCAAAAAATAATGGTGTCATTAGCAAAAGTTAAATGATTAATTCTAGGACTATTATTGCACATATAAAAACTCTTATGAGCAGAGTTATTATGTAGCTTGTTAAGCATTTGAGACAACAATTCAGCACTCAGAATGAAAAGGGATGGGGAAAGAGGATCTCCTTGCACCTCTAAAAGAGTTAAAGAAACCATGACGACCTCTATTTTCCACTACAAAATACCAATTGTTAGAGATATAATTATGGATAAGGTAAACCCAATGCTCAGAGAAACCAAGATGCCTAAGAACAAGGCAGAGATAAGTCTAGGAGATTCTGTCATAAGCTTTGGTCATATCTAGTTTCATCACTACATTGCCCCCTCTGTTAGGTTTGCCAATATCACTGATAATCTATTGGGCGAGAAGAATATTTTCAGTAATGGCTCTGCCTTTGACAAAGCCACTTTGATCCCTAGAGATAATTCTAGGAAGGATAAAGGCCAATCTGTTATTCAAGATTGTAGAAATAATTTTACTAAAAACATTACACAGACAGCTAAGTCTCAAACCAAAAAAAGGATTGAGGGTGATCAATCTTAGGAATAAGAACAAGACAAATATGAGTATAGAATTTTGGAAGGATATCACTTGAGAAAAAAAACAGTCACAACTTTATGGAGATCCGGTGCAATGATGCTCCAAGTACTTTGATAAAAGTACCCACTTAGTCCATCCGGTCCTGGAGCACTATCGAGATCTAGAGATAATACACAATTCTTAAGTTCTTTGAGTGTTTGAAGGGTGCAAAATGATATACCGTGAGTTTACGGTATTTTTTATGCATTTCACTTAGAGTTTGTGTGTGTCTTGGGCAATTTTGTTATTAGATATAATGTTTTTATGTAATATTTTGTAGGAAATTGGTTCGGAAGCGGTTGACAGAAAAATGGACTGAAATGGCAGCAACAATAACTGAAAAAGCCAACGACAGAGCGTAGGTCCAACGACAGCCAGTATGTGATGCAGCGTAGGTGAAGTTCAGGGAAGTCTGACCAAGTGTGGAACCATGGAGGCAAATGACTCCCCGTAGAGTGAATGACAGACCGTCCTGCACATCCGTCGTTTTGACCAGAAAGATTGAGTTCCAGTACTTAAACCACGGAGGTGACCCACGGACCATACCTGTCGTCTGTCAAAATCGTGTGCTGAACTATTTTTCCTTATTGTTTCCTAGTTGGTTTAGAATTTAAATACTATAAATATTAGTTGTTATTTCCGTTTTTGGGTGTTAGACAATAGTGGAGACTTTTGTTTCGGTCTGTTGGGATTATTGCGCAAACAATTTGGCCTTTTTAATTCCGGAAGTTGATTTATGCAATTTGCACTTTGAATTTCAATTCAAGATTTCAGTTTTCATCTATTCTAATTGTAAGTTCATGATTTCTTTTAACCCTAATATGAATTGTGAATTCTCAAGCATGAGTAGCTAAATCCACAACTAGGGTTGTGGGAACCATGAGCAATCAACAATGTATGACTAGTGACTAAGTAATTCTTGAATAGTGTTTATGGATTTATTGTTAATCTTTTGGTTTAAAAGTCTTTCTAGAGGTGCGCAACGTTAGAACTCGCCTCATTCCTACTTGCCTTACCAAGGGGGTAATGAATGAGAAAAAAATTAAACAACAAAGATTTAGTTAAGGATTTGTTGTTATCTAATGGTCTGACTTTAATCAGTTGACGTGAGAGTGAATACCAAACTCAATTGACACGATGACTAATCTGGGTTAAAGGTAAGGATTAGTAAAGCACACATCCGTAGACGTACTAATTTGCGAGTGAAAGTTCCTACTTGGATTACCAATCACTTAGAGATACCTAACTTATCTGCCTTGCATGTCAAACACTAGGATATAATTACTATTATTAGGAATAATGCGTTAAGAGTTTGTGGGGAACACATATACCCTAGCTTTCATCTTATATTGATATTTCAACTGTGAATTTTTCCTACTTGTTACTTATTAATTCAAACCAACAACCAACAAACTATTATTTTATTTACAACCCCCCCCCCCTAGTTGTTTTTCTTAGAAATAATTTGACTAAAAAGAGATAATCGTGAGTTAAGTTTAAGTCTAAATCATATTCCTAGTGGGATCGACCCCAACCTACTAGTTGGGTTCTTTATTTGGCAACGACCGTTTATACTTCTTTCGGGAGGTGTAATTTGGGCGTATCAATTTTTGGCACTGCTGCCGGGGGATACAACTTTTAGATTAAATTAACTACATTATTGAACTTTAGTCAAGTATTTCCTGATTTTACGTTTTTTGTTTTGCTTTTGTTTTCTATAAGTCTTACCTCTTGTGTATGCCAAGTACACGGAGTCGAGGCGAACCCTTGACCCCCTACGATCCTGAATTGAGAAGAACTTTGAGGAGAATGGCTAAGCTTGTGGGGAACACATATACCTTATTTTTCATCTTACATTGATATTTCAACTGTGAATCTTGCCTACTTGTTACTTATTAATTCAAACCAACAAACTGTTATTTTATTTACAAACACCCCCCCCCCTTTAGTTGCTTTTATCAGAAATAGTTTGACTAAAAAGAGATAATCGTGAGTTAAGTTTAAGTCTAAACCATATTCCTCATGGGATCGACCCCAACCTACAAGTTGGGTTCTTTTTTTGGCAACGACCGCTTATACTTCTTTCGGGAGGTGTAATTTGGGTGTATCAAATTTTGGCGTGAATGCTGAGTAGCCTAACTCATAACCTTCCCGTAGGGTTTCTTGCCTGTGTTCTTTTTCCCCCAAGGGACTGTTTTACTTTTATGTTGAACCGGCATGTGTAGGATTGTATATGTAGAAGTAGATAGAAAGAATGAAAGCATGATGGCATAAGAGCATGAAATTAATACCTATCCAAAGTTTTGAAATGTGCTAGATCTATAAGTTTAATGAGTTGAATGTGTTGGATCTTCATGTGACATGATAAGGAACCGGTATGATAGCATGACTTAAGCTAAAACTTAATCTTGGGCTACATAATAATCCAATCAGAGAGGGTCAAGGAGATGGAGCTGGTTTTCAACCTCCTGGAGTTGTTAATATGCCCACTCAATTTCAAGGTGGTCATCTAATCGAAAATGCAGAAAGGGTGCAGAATTCGCCAGCACCGAGGGTCCGTGATAACTACAGGGTTAACTACTACGAGGTTGGATCAACTGGGCCTATTATTCTCCCTCCACTACCTATAGGACATACATTTGTGATGACCAACAGTCTTATGCAAATGCATACAACAAGAGGGTTGTTCATTGGGTTATCTTCGGAAGATACATGGATAAATTGACAAGTGTCTATAAGAGTAGTGTGGGACGACCAGACTTGGATATGAACATTATAGGTTTGAGAGTATTTCCACTTTCGTTGACTGGTGCCGTTGTGTGGTTTTCTGAGCTGCCATACAATTTGATATATACATGGGACCAATTGCATAAGGTGTTCATGGCGAGATATTTTCTGGTGTCCAAGAAGCTGAACTACAAAGATAAACTGAATAATTTCACGGCACTACCTGGAGAGTCAGTAAGTAACTCGTGGTATAGGTCACTGGATTCATGAGGAGTGTTCTAAATCACCGCAGAGATGATGAGTCATTAAAGGAGTACTTCTACAGAGGACAGGATGACAATGGAAAGGTTGTGTTAGATATTATTGCTAGAGGATCATATGGTGAGTGCACTTTTGAGGAGATTGCTGAAAAACATGAGAGGATTTCCCAAAATAATAAGGCATGGAGCACTAGAAAGGTAAATACTGGTAGGAGCACATTTGTTGTCCAAACTGCACCAAGTCAATCAAATGATGACATTCGTGAAGAGATGGCTCAAATGAGGACAAAAATTGGCTTGGTATTAAAATATGTGAATGGAAGTGCAGAAAAGGTGATTGCGGTAAATTATCTAACAAGAACTCCACCACCGCCAATTGAGGAGTATTACTATGAGGAGGATGCAAATTTGGTTAATGATCAGACGGGGGGTTTTCGAACCAATGCCCAAGGTTCCAACTTGGATAATTGGCGCCAAGGTCAAGGAAACCAAGGTCGGAACTATGGCAACTACAATCGTGAGGGAAACTATGTTCGGGACGGGAACTTCAATCATGATAACAATTTCAACCGAAACAACTATGGCAACATGAATGAGAGGGTTGTGCCCTATTTTCCACCTGGTAATGGAGAGGCTGGTACTAGTATGACTCATATTGAAGATATAATGCAAAAGATGATGAAGAGATTTGATGTGATAGATGAGAATGTGAAGGAGATGAGAAATGATTTATCTGGAATTGGTTAGAAAGTTGATGCTCATGCCGTGTCGATCAAGCAACTTGAGCAACAGTTTAGTCAGTTGTCCGCTACTGTGAACCCACTCTAGCCTAGCACATTTCCTAGCAACACCATTCAGAATCCAAAAAATGATGGGCATTGTATGGCAGTGACGACTTGCGTAGGAAAGCACACTATTGATCCCATATGCCGTCTGAGGTTGAAAGAGTGATAGAAAAATATGAGGATGAGAATGAGGTTACTGAAACTCCAAAAGTTGATAAAGAAAAGAAAGTTGAGGTGACCTAAAAAGTTGTTCCCATGCCTAGAACTCCGCCTCTATTTCCACAAAGATTGGTGAAGAAGATTGAAGAGGGAAAATATCACAGGTTCATAGCTATGTTGAAGCAACTGTCCATAAATGTCCCGTTGATAGAAGCTTTGGAACAGATTCCTGGGTATGCAAAATTCATGAAAGACTTGGTGACCAAAAAGAGGGTTGTTAGTTTTGAGAATGAAGAGAGGCTGCAACATTGTAGTGTTATTGCTACTAGGTCACTTGTGCAAAAGAAAGAGGATCTTGGAGCTTTTACTATCCCTTCTACCATTGGGATTTTACACTTTGCGATAGCTTTGTGTGACTTGGGTGCCATCATTAATTTGATGCCATTGTCCATTTATAAGAAGTTGAGTTTAGGAGCTCCAAAGCCAACTACGATGCGTTTACATATGGCCGATAGAAATGTGAAGAGGCCCATTGGAGTGCTCCAAGATGTCCTTGTGAAAGTAGAGTCATTCATCTTTTCGGCAAACTTTGTGATACTTGATTGTGAAGTTGATTTTAAGGTTCTCATCATCTTAGGGAGACCATTTCTTGCTACTGGCGTGCCTTGGTCAATATGGAGAGAGGGCAGATGAAGTTTCAATTAAATAATGAGGAGGTAACTTTTAACATCTGTAGGTCTATGAAGTATGAAAGTGATGTTAAGTCGGTATCGGTGGTAAATCATATTGTGGAGCAAGAATCTGAAGTGTCTATTGAAGAGAGGTTAGGTGTTGATGTACTAGCAGCGGTGATGATTAATTTTGACAGTAATGGTATTGATAATTATGATGAGCTGGTTATTGCACTTGATAGGTTCAAGTTCCGCTTCAAACCAAAACTGTTAGAATTAGACATGAAAAATCGAGACATCCCACCTGCAAAATTGTCTGTTGATGAGCCTCCAAAACTGGAACTTAAGGTTCTTCCATCTCACTTGCGGTATGTATTCTTGGGACAAAATAGCACCTTGCTCGTTATTTTTGCTGCTGACTTGAGTGAAGGGTAAATAAAGGCTTTGATAGCGGTGTTGAAGTGGTTTAAGAGGGCAATATGATGGACTATTGCAGATATTATTGGGATTCCTTCGGGAATTTCTTCTGACAAAATTCAACTCATGTCGGACAGTAAGCCAAGTATTGAGCATCAAAGAAGACTAAATCCCCCTATGCAAGAGGTTGTCAAAAAGGAGATCATCAAGTGGTTAGATGCTGCAGTTATATATCTTATTGCTGATAGTAGTTGGGTTTGCCCAGTTTAGTGTGTGCCAAAGAAAGGAAGAGTCACTGTGGTTCCAAATGCTAAAAATGAGCTTGTTCGAATGATGCCGGTGATTGGTTGGAGAGTGTGTATGGACTACCGCAAGCTAAATGCATAGACTAAGAAAGACTATTTCCCAATGTCATTCATGGATCCGATGTTAGATCGTCTCACTGGTAACGGTTGGTATTGTTTTCTAGATGGCTATTCGAGCAACAATCAAATCTCTATAGCTCCGGAAGACCAAGAGAAGACCACCTTCACTTGTCCTTATGGGACTTTCACCTTCAAAAGGATGCCATTTGGGTTATGTAATGCTCCAGCGACCTTCCAGTGTTGTATGATGTCAATATTTTCAAATATGGTGGAGGACACGATAAAGGTATTTATGGATGATTTATCTGTGGTAGGTGACTCATTTGATGACTGTCTGACACATTTGGCTGAGGTACTAAAATGGTGCGAAGAGTGCAATCTCATGCTCAATTGGAAAAAGTGTCACTTCATGGTGAAAGAGGGTATAGTTCTGGGTCATTAGATTTCACATAAAGGTATTGAGATTGATAGAGCTAAAGAAGAGGTAATAAAAAAGCTTCCACCACTCATCTCTGTAAAAGGTGTTCAAAGTTTTCTTGGGTATGTAGGTTTCTACCGGAGGTTCATAAAAGATTTCTCTAAAATTGCACACCCATTGTGCAAGATACTTGAAAAGGAGTGTAAGTTTGATTTTGATGATGCTTGTCTAAGAGCATTTGGAGAGTTGAAAGAAAAGTTAACTTCGGCACCTATCATTATTTCACTGGATTGGGGGCAACCGTTTGAAGTGATGTGTGATGCAGGTGGGGTGGCGCTTGGTGTAGAATTAGGACAGAGGTGAGAGAAAACACTTCATCCAATTTCCTATGCCAACAAAGCTTTGAATGTGGCTTAAAATAACTATACTGTGACTGAACAAGAACTCCTTGTTGTGGTTTTCGCATTCAAAAAATTTAGATCCTACTTGCTTGGTACTAAGGTCATAGTGCATACTGACCATTTTGCATTGAGGTATCTGATGACTAAAAAGGATGCAAAACCAAGGTTGATTAGATGGGTGCTCTTACTGCAAGAGTTCAATTTTGAGGTAAATGATAGAAAGGGAACATAAAATCAGGTTGTTGATCACTTTTCCAGACTAGAGGAGGAAGCTATGATCAAGCTAGAGGATAGAATTGAGATTAATGATGTGTTCCATGATGAACATGTATTAACTGCTTCTTATGATCTTATCTCTTGGTTCGCAGATTTTGCTAACTACTTGGCAAGTGATTTGGTTTCGTCGGATTTGTCATTTCACCAAAGGAAAAAGTTCATGTCTGATGTGAAGAAATTCTTTTGGGATGAGCCTTACTTGTTTCTTGTTTGTGCTGATGAGATTATTCATTGTTGTGTGCCCGAGGTTGAAATAATTAGTATACTATAGGCGTGTCATTCATCACCTGTTGGTGGGCACCATAGTGGTATCCGAACTGCCTATAAGATTTTGCAGTATGGGTATTACTGGCCTACCATCCACCAAGATGCTCATGATTTTGCCAAGTCTTGTGATCATTGCCAGCGTGAGGAAGGAATTTCGAAAAAGCAAGAAATACTAATGAACCCAATACTGGTGGTTAAGCTTTTTGATGTCTGGGGTCTTGACTTCATGGGTCCATTTGTGAGTTTGATTAGGTTGAAGTATATTCTTAGGGGGGTATACTATGTATCTAAATGGGTGGAAGTAGTCACGCTTTCGAACAATGAGGGAAAAAGTGTCACTACATTCCTGAAAAAGAATATCTTATCCAGATTTGGTACACCAAGGGAAATCATAAGTGATGAAGGTTATCACTTTTGTAATAAATTGTTTAAGGCACTGCTTGAGAAGTATGGTGTTCGCCACAGTGTAGCAACCCTGTATCATCCGCAGTCAAGTGGGCAAGTTGAAGTGTCAAATCGCGAGATAAAGCAAATTCTTGCAAAGACCGTAAATGCCAACAGAACTGACTGGTCAGGAAGGCTTGATAATGCTCTATGGGCTTATCACACTGCAATCAAAACTCCCATAAGTATGTCCCCCTACCAACTTGTCTATGGGAAGTCTTGTCATTTGCCTGTAGAGCTAGAGCATAAAGAGATGTGGGCACTAAAGAAGTTGAATTTGGATTGGGGTGCCACATCGAGTCAAAGAATGAATGAGCTTGATGAGTTTCGCCTAAAAGCATATGAAAGTTCAACCTTATACAAAGAGAAGATGAAGAAGTACCATGATCAGAAGATTGAAAAGCGTGAATTTTCTTCCGATGATCAGGTGCTACTATTTAACTCAAGGTTGCTCTTATTTCCTGGCAAACTCAAGTCTAAAAGGACTGGACCATTCACAATAACCCAAGAATTCCCATATGGAGTGGTTGAACTTGAGAACAAGGATGGAACGAAGTTCAAAGTGAACGGTCAAAGGATAAAGATTTACTTGGGGAAATCTGAAAGTGTCAATGAGGTGATAAAGGAATTGGATCTTGATGAAGTCTGAGTAATCAAGGTGTCTGCATCGTGTCGTGACCTTAAATCAAGCACTGCTTGGGAGGCAACCCAAGATGTATAATCTAGCCAACTATATGAGTTTTCTTTTTGATATAGGGAGTTTTTCTTGAATTTGTATTTTTCTAGATATATGTTTATTAATTTTTAGTTTTAGTGTTGGCAAGATAAAGATAGAATACGGTCCGTGACTAAAAAGTGTCCAGAAAATGTAAAAAAAAGTCTTAATGTTTGCTACGTGTGCAAGGAAGAAAAGGGAAAATCTGCAGAAAATATTTTGATGCAGTGGTCTATGATTCCCATCGACAATCTGTAGGTCCACCAATGGACCGTGGATGGCATCCATAGATCCTAGGTATGTGTTCTAAATTTTTCTAAGTGTTAGAGTGAACCATAATGCCCATCGACGGACTTTAGGTCGACCTACAGACCGTCGACGGGGTTTCGTGTGTCCAAGTTAGGGTTATAGTCGACCCGACCCGAACCCCCATTAAAATAAAAACTTTTCATTTTAAATACATTCCCCATTTTCCTCTTCCCCTAACCATTTCAAACTACTAGAATTCCTAAATTTCATCCCTTAATCTCCCCTATCACGCCCATAAAATCCTCCCCTTCCATTTCTTTTCCATTTTCCCCTAATTTTCCACAAAATCTACCTCAAATCTCCACTTCTTTCTTTTTTCCTAAATCCTTCCATTTCCACCAAGCATCCACGGTCAAGGTTCGGTGTCAAGGTTGTTCGAGTTAGAAGGAGAAATCATTGTACTACACACTTACCAACTTTGTTTACTTGTCAGGTAATCAATTTCACCAGAACTTTGAATTTGTTTACCTTGTTTAAACTTGAAATCACAGAGTTGAACTTGACCTTGGGTAGTAAATTGCATGTACAATTGTTGAAATCTAGTTTAGATACTGTCCTTGGAACGATGATGTGTGAGTGTGTTGTAGATTTAACATGAATTAGTGGGTTTGATAGGTCTAATTCGGAGTTTTGACTTATGGTTTTATTGTTTATGTTGATAGTCGAATTTTGCATAAATGAAACCCTACGGATGATGAACTACCACATAATATGTTGAAGTGCACGTTTAGACTTAGATTCATTGATTGATTGTTGAAGTCAATGTTTTTTTTGGAATATTGGGATCACATTACCTGGCACAACACTGGTCGACAACCTCAACTGTCAGACCGTAGTTTGTGGTCCATCAATTGCATGCACACAAATGTTTGCTAAGTTGCAAACCATGGTGTGGACTACAGTCCGTTGTTCCATCAACAAACCATTCTGCACATCCGTGGTTCCAATGTCAGAGACCCAAAAATGGTCTCTCTGACCTGCGGAGGGGACCCATGATCTGTCATTCCATCAATGGACCATAGGTACCCACCATGGGTCACAGAGATAGCTATAACTTGGATTTTTTTTTATTTTTTTTTGTCTAAGTCCTAATCTTGTTCTAAATCTTTTTTATTGGGTCCTTTTGACTTCTTTAAGTAGTAATAAGTCTTCCACAAGTACCATGGTACCTAAACAAGCACTCGAGTACGCTATGAAGGGAAATTCTAAGTTGGTCACCCCGTCCTGACGTTTGCTCGATAATTCCAGTGGGGACAAATATGTCCCGGAGACTACTAGATGATCCCACACTGCCCCCGGACTACGAAGAATTGGGAAAAACAAGTTATATCATCCAGTGACGAGGTCGAGGTCACCACCCTCAGTCTGAGAAGAGGGCTTCACTTGTAGGAGAGTCGCAGTTTGGCTCTGAGTCACACTCCGACTCTAGTTCCAGCGGTACTTCTGCGGGAATTCTCAGGACCCCAGAGTTGAGCCGGTTCTCAGTGCCACAGATCCGAACAGGTGGTGCGTTGAGGGCTACCCTAGTTCCTCTGGCTCAAGTCCAGAAGTTGGAGATCCAGATGGCTACCCTGCTATAGCACATCAGGCCCTAGATGCAACTTTCTGTTGAGAAGTCTGAGGCTCGTATGGAGAGGATGATGGATGCGAAGATTCAGACGGTCCACAAGCGGTTAGACGCATTTGAGTTGAGAGTCTTGGAGAGGCCTGCACCCACCATTGATGTGACCACTTTTCGGACGTAGTTGGCTAGACTCTGGTCTGATGTTGATGCTCTCCTAGCCCCTGCTGAGACTGTACCAGAGACTCTACCCATGGATAAGGCTGATGATATGGTGATGACTGCACTCTTTGGCGACACCATGCCACCACCCGACCATTCCCCTGTGGCTGGGAATCGCCACCGCTCCTCTGATCATACTTTCGATACTGAGGAGGCTCGATGGCCAAAGAAGAAGGAATGACAAAAGTTGGAGGCTTCCCAGAGGCAGTCTATTATAGATGAGGAGTTGTGGTAGTAACAGGCCCGTGAGGTTGATGTTGTCCCTTTTGTTTCGAGGAGCACTACTGATGGTGTTCCCACTATTGATGAGGGCGCTACTTATGGCGTCCCTATTGCTGATCCAACGGTTTTTGGGAAACCGAAACCACCCGCGTCTTGATGGGTCTTCAACGCATATGCACCACATGTTTGCTTCACCCTATGCTTTAATTTTATTTTTTAGTGCATTAAGGAAAATTGCACCATTTTTCGTAGAGGTGGGGTAAATGGGTTATAAGTGATAGGGTGAAGGCTGAGTAACTCAACTCATAACCCTCCCTTAGGATTTTCTTGCCTGTGTACTTCTTTCCCCAAGGGACCGCTTTAATTTTATGTTGAACCGGCATGTGTAGGATTGTATGTGTAGAAGTAGATATAAAGAATGAAAGCATGATGGCATAAGAGGATGAAATTGATACATGTCAATTTTTTTGAAATTTGCTAGATCTATAGGTTTAATGAGTTGAATGTGTTGGATCTTAATGTGACATGATAAGGAACCGGTATAATAACATGAATTAAGCTAAAACTTGAACTGGGTGCTTCAATAATAAAAAAATGTGTTAAGTGTGTGTGAGGAAATTGTATGTTCATGCAATATGTGCCAATCTAGAACTTGCCCCGTTTGTCCTGCTAAGATAATTTAGTCTAGGAATTGGGAAATGATCATAGGCCCTTGTTCAAATAAGTCCACTTATGCTTAAATAGATCCAACTAAAAGAAATAAATGCTCCCTTTGATCCAAATGCTTGATCCTAATGAATACCACTTATTTCAATACACCTAACTCACCTTCCCTAAAAGACTATTTTGTCCCTGGTCCCTCCTTGGACATGTGCACCTTGACTTAGGGAAAAAGCCTAAGTTGAGGGTGACTAATTCAAAAAGTTACCTTAAACTTGGCCCTAGTTCGACCTCGGACATTGTGCACCTCAACTCATGCAAAATACATAAGTTGAGGGTGGCTATGAAAAAGGAAACTGAAGAAAAGAGTATGAAAAGAGTTGTGTATAGAAGAGGAAAAAAGATAGAAAAAGGTGCGACTAAATTCAAAGAGAAACAAAAGAATGATAGTGATGCTGAAAAACAAAGAAAGAAAAAAAAAGTGTAAAACAAAGAATGAGAAAAAAAAGTCAAGTCACATATGTGTTGAAGAAAGTCAAGGAAAAGAGCATAAAATAAAAAATATGCTAGAATTGGTTAGAAAAGAAGTAAATAGCCAAAGTAATGTCAAGGAGGGCAGAAAAGTCACTAAAAGTATCCAAATGTACCGTACCTGACCCTGAGCCTACGTTACAAGCTAATAAATTCCTATAGTGATTCCTAGTGACTAGTTTGGAGAGTCTATGCAGTGAAAAGAAGGGTAAGCCTATGGCACTGAGCACTAACTGTATTTGAATTCACTTCTGAGCGTGACTGTTGACTAAATCCTTAAACTTAAAAAATAGATTTGTTGTGCGAAAAAGGATTTCTTTGAAGTGAGGGCACTAGTTACATTGTTGAAAAGTTGGTACCGTGGTGATTGTTGAAAAGTGTATGTGGCAATGTTTATTGGTCTGTCTATGTCATGTTTTGATCCACATGAGTTAGCTTGTTGAGCCTAAATGAAAAGATTTGAAGTAGATGATGGAATTGATTGAGAAAGCCATGTGATTGCTTGAGTTTGTATGTTTACTTCTACATAAGTGCCGTTTAGAGTTTTAGTGTGTCACTTGAGGACAAACAACAAGTTTAAGTTGAGGGTGTTGATATAACGTGAGATTACTGTATTTTTTATGTAATTCACTTAGAGTGTGTGCGTGTCTTGGATATTTTGTTATTAGATATAATGTTTTTCTATAATCTTTTGCAGTAAATTGGTTCTGAAGCGGTTGACGAAAAAATGGACTGAAATGGCAGCAAAAGCAATTGACGAAGCCACCGATGGATCGTAGGTCCAACCGGCCCGTAGGTGATGCATCGTAGGTTAAGTTCAGGGAAGTCTGACCAAGTGTGGAACCACAGAGGCAAATGACGCCCCGTAAAGTGAATGATGGACCATCCTGCTCATCCGTCGTTTTGATCAGAAAGATTGAGTTCCAGTACCTGAACCACGGAGGTGACCCACGATCCGTAGGTATTGTCGTCTGTCAAAATCGTGTCCTGAACTATTTTTCCTTAGTTTCATTTCCTAGTTGGTTTAGGATTTAAATACTATAAATATTAGTTGTTATTTCCGTTTTTGGGTGTTAGACAATATTGGAGAATTTTGTTTTGGTCTTTTGGGATTATTGTGCAAACAATTTGGCATTTTAATTCTGGAAGTTCGTTTATGCAATTTGCACTTTGAATTTCAATTGAAGATATCGGTTTTCATCTATTCTAATTGTAAGTTCATGATTTCTTTTAACCCTAATATGAATTGTGAATTCTCAAGCATGAGTTGCTAAATCCACAACTAGGGTTATGAGAACCATGAACAATTAACAATGTATGACTAATAACTAAGTAATTCTTGAATAGTGTATATGCATGTATTGTTAATCTTTTCGTTTAAAAGTCTTTCCAGCGGTGCAGAACGTTAGAACTCGTCTCGTTCCTACTTGCCTTACCAAGGGGGTAATGAATGAGAAAAAGATTAAACAACAGAGATTTAGTTGAGGATTTGCTGCTATCTAATAGTTTGACTTTAATTAGTTGACGTGAGGGTGAATACCCAACTTAATTGACACGATGACTAATCTAGGGTAAATGTAAGGGTTAGTAAAGCACACACCCGTAGACTTACTAAGTTGCGAGTGAAAGTTCCTACTTGGATTACCAATCTCTTAGGGATACCGAACTTATCAGCCTTGCATGTCAAACACTAGGATAAAATTACTATTATTAGGAATACTGCGTTAAGAGCTTGTGGAAAACACATATACCCTAGTTTTCATCTTATATTGATATTTTAACTATGAATCGTGCCTACTTGTTACTTATTAATTCAAACCAACAAAGTGTTATTTTATTTACAAACCCCCCCCCCCCCTTTAGTTGCTTTTCTTAGAAATAGTTTGACTGAAAAGAGATAATCGTGAGTTAAGTTTAAGTTTAAATCATATACCTCATGGGATCGACCATAGCCTACAAGTTGGGTTCTTTATTGGCAACGACGACTTATACTTCTTTTGGGAGGTGTAATTTGGGCATATCACAAAACATGTCATTGTCTCCTTCTATGATGCACCTATGAAGAATATTGAGGGAGCTATTATCAGGGTTAGTATTGTCCTGAGTAAAAAGATTTTGATAAAATCTGATAGCCCCTTCAACAATTTTGTCATTTCCTTCGAGCCAGTTGTTGTGTGCATCCATAATTTTCCTAATGTTTATCCTTTTTCTCCCATCTTTGATGATGTTGTTAAAATACATTGTGTTGCAATCTCCATCTTCAAGCCATTTGTCTTCCGAATAATAAGCCGAGCGCTGATCCGTAGAAGGGTATTCATTTAGGTTTTGTAGTTTCCCCTTCCTTTTTCCCCTTTACTTGTTTATAATTATTTGTTTGGGGTAGTTTAATAAAAAAAAATGATTTTCACCTATTTACTTGTTTATTTTCTGTCTCCTTGCTTATCTCTTAATTTATATCTATTAATTGTTTAATGTTTATTTACTTTATCACCTAGTTATCATGCCTAATTAATTAACTAATTAAATAATAGTGACCTTGATTGCTACTTGTTGCCCCCACATAAATTGCATGAGATACGATCGGGATCCACAGTTGTGAACCTCAAGGTAATTTAAACCCTTACCCGATCTCTGGTTCGTTGACCTTAAGTTAAATTTAGTTAGGTTAGATAGGTCCCATAACACTCCTTAATTCGTTAGGTGACGACTCTTCATTCGAAAAAACTCAAAAGAGTTGTTAGGTCGTTCACCAAAATCCGTTTTGAGAAAAATGGGGAGCAATAGAATGGCGACTCTGCTGGGGATAACTAGGTTCTTACTATTACGTGTTTCATGATAATATAGGGTTTACTTTATTGCTTTTTTGGTCATTACCATGCTAAATTGGTATTTTCCTTTCCTTATTTATTGTTTATTTCCATGTTTAAATCTCTTTCCCTTTTTCTTATTTATTTATTTACATGATTAATACCCTCCATTCCTCCTTATTTGTTTACTTGCATGCTTAATCCCATAGCCTTTTTCTTTATTCGTTTGATCCTCTTTTATGTTTATATGTTTATTTCCTTTTTATTTATGCATGTATTTATTTATTTACTGCTTTCCATAAACTATCTATGTGTTATCGCTTTCCATCTACATGCTTAGTGTTTACTGTTTTAATAACTGACATTCCGTCATACTTCCCCCAAATGGGACCCTTTTTTTTTATTTTTTCTCGTGATGTTGTGTGACTTTGAACATCTCACAAGTAATCCAATTCTCTTCAAACACCCTATATTAGATAGATGACTGAGGCATGATAGATGCAGATAGTTTTACTACCGTGGAACCATGTGCCATCTCGCATAGAACCTCTTCAAGTTTGTGTCTGTCCAACTCTTAGAAATCTTAATTAGATCATACATGCTACATAAACCTTAGGTGGTTTGATCCTTAGTGTCAATTCACACTCTTAGTAGCCACCCTGACATCTAAAGGTCCCCAACACCTTTTAGACAAATTGCATATTATGTGTCAATGTGGTCATAATACTTAAATCAAGCCTAATTTATGCTAAAATGGAGTTTAGAATTTGTTTGTTGTTTTGTTTGCATAATCATGTCCTCCCCATATTCCGTTAACCTGTAAATGGTCGTAGAAGTAAACTATAAACTAAGAGATTGGTGGAACTATATCAAGAAAAACCACGAAAGAGAGATTCGTCATTTGTTGGGTGGTCTTACCTACCTCATCTTTGTCATACCTAACCGTCACTTGATTAGGGCCTTACTGAATTTTGGGATCCTTCGAGGATGGTTTTAAAGTATAACAACTTCGAATTCATACCTACAATCGAAGAGATTAGTGGGTTAATTGATTTGTCGTATCATGAGTGTGTGAAATGGTTATACCCTATAAGCCATCATCAAGGGAGTTTCTATTAAGTCTTGGGATGAAGTACAATCCAACATTAACCTGTTTGGATCTTGGGTGGATTCCTTTCGACTTTTTGTATTCAAGCTTTGGCCAAGAAGGTAGTTATTTTTATTTTTATGAGGAATTTGAGTGCTCCGCCGAAGGATGGGAAGAATATCGTGTGAATGCCTTTGCCATCGCACTATTGGGATCTCTAGTTTTTCGCAAAGAAAAAAGGAAGATCGATACTCGTTTGGGGTACCTGGTTTGCCCATTAGCTCAAGGAAGGGACGAACCTAAAAAAACTATAGTGCCTATAATATTAGCAGAGATCATGAGGAGTTAGTCTGTAACGACTCTCAAAATGAAATAGGATAATTAGAGCTTCACATGCGTGTTAGTAGTTGATAAACTTGTATAAAGGGTTGGTAAATTTCCCCCTTGGCTAATTAATTGTTTGGGCATTTATTTTAAGTTGTTTTTATTATTTTAGGTATATTAGATCATCTAATTGAGGGCTATAACTATTTTCTTCAAATTAGAATTTCCAAAGTCTTTCTCTCTCTATATTTCTCTCTAACTCAAGGAAGAAGAGGAGTTTGGAGCTAGGGTTGAAGATTTTGAATGTTTCTTCTTCAATTTTCGTGGGTTTTCAACTTAGAGGTATGGGGATCCTTTATCCTTGATTAGTCTTTCTTTCAAGGAGCCTAATCAAAAGGTTTTCAAGGTTTTTCAAATACACACAAAAACCTATTTCGATTCTAGCATGGATTCTTGCATAAAAAGGTTTTAAATGATGATTTATATGGTTATTAAAGATTATTAATGGTTTTTAGAAAGAAATCCCCATGAACCCATGTCTTCTCAAATTCTCTAAATTTGGCCTAAAGTGGGTGTATTGATTTTGTGTAATTGATGGACGATTATTGTGTAGATTGTTGTGGACTATTCATATATGTATTTATCTATGTTGAATTGTTAATAATTGTTATTGAATTGAAGGATGTGGGATGTTAGCCTTGAATGGGCAAAATTGTGAATTGGTCTTCATGTTGATTATGGGCTTATGCTTAGCTTAGTTTGTATAGTTGAATGTTGTTATTATCATTGTTATTGTATTGTTAATTGTTGGAATATGAGGATGATGAAGATAGCCATGGAAAGAGGGTAAGTTGATCAAACTTGATAAATATTGTATAATT
>JAJOOE010002320.1:0-24541 GCA_036250405.1 Solanum raphanifolium
AGGACCTATTACCTCCCTAGACTATTTAATACCGTATTTTTTTATCCCCTGAACTATTTAATAGTGTATTTTAAAGGTATATATGTGCCCACGTGGACACATTACTATTTATAATTTTGCATTATTTTTTATGTCCACGTGGGCATTATATATATATTTAAAATACGGTATTAAATAGTCTAGGGAGGTAATAGGTCCTCATGAAAGTTTAGTATCACAACAGCAAATCCGACCAAAGTTGGGGTATTTTTCAGACCCTTATCCCTAAGAGCTTTTAAAAAAAAAAAAAAAACATGTTTTTACAACACCACTCATTTAATTTAAACTCGCGTTCTATATATTTAGAATTCAAAATTCACTTCTTCAAACTTGCAAATAGTTGTGATGTTAATGTTTAAAGCCCTTAATCAGCTACATATGCAAAGTTTCTTAAAAAAGATAATTTTACCTTAAATGCCGTTGTTGTGTAAATAGGCCGACTCATTTATTGAAAAAAAGTAGTGAATTAATTTTAAAAAAATAATCTTCTTATTCATGATTTGTACAAGGAGTACACAGTACAAGAAAACATTATAACTAATAGGAAATGAATGGATTAAGGAATAATACATTCAAAAACCAACAACTGATAACTTATTGTAAGGAATAATTAAGTTACTGAAGCTATTTCTCCATGAACAAGCAGTGAGAACAATGAGCAAGAAGGCAAGAGGAGAAGTTGAAGCAAACTGGTCCATGTCATGAAGGATCAATCTTCCAATTGTAAAATAGAAGATCTTATACAATAAATTACTAATTGATTTCTGCCATTGGAGTTTGAATCTTTCCCTCAAGAAACCATTCTTTATTTTGTGCATCAAATTGAAATCTGAATAGAAACAACCCAATAGAAGATTAGAGATTTATTTGGAAGAAAGAAAAGTCTTATATAAAAAATATCACAATTCAAATAGCTACTCACTTGATTTATTCTGGAGAATGGTTGAGCTCCTAGAAATACTTAGTAGTGAGTTGGAGGTGGTGGAGAAGCATAAATGTATGCTGGTGGAGGAGGTGATTTCACGGGTGGAGGAGGCGAGCTGTAGTAATAGGGTGGAGGAAGAGACTTTACTGGTGGAGGTGGAGAGTGGTAGTAGTAAGGTGGTGGAGGAGAAGGCAATGGTGGAGGAGGTGACTTGTAGTAGTAGTGTGGGGGAGGTGATGGGAATGGTGGAGGAGGACACTTGTAGTAGTAGGGTGGTGGAGGAGATGGGAAAGGTGGTGGTGGTGACTTGTAGTAGTAGGGTGGGGGAGGTGATGGGGATGGTGGAGGAGGAGGCTTGTAGTAGTAGGGTGGTGGAGGAGATGGGGAAGGTTGTGGTGGTGACTTGTAGTAGTATGGTGGAGGGGAAGAAGGCGATAAAGGAGGAGGAGACTTGTAGTAGTAAGGTGGTGGAGGAGATGGCGATGGTGGAGGAGACTTGTAGTAGTAGGGTGGTGGAGGAGATGGTGAAGGTGGTGGTGGTGACTTGTAGTAGTAGGGTGGGGGAGGTGACGGGGACGGTGGAGGAGGAGACTTGTAGTAGTAGGGTTGTGGAGGTGATGGTGATGGTGGTGGTGGGGACTTGTAATAGTATGGTGGAGGGGTAGATGGTGATGGAGGAGGAGGAGACCTGTAGTAGTAGGGTGGTGGAGGTGATGACGACGGTGGTGGTGGGGACTTGTAATAGTATGGTGGAGGAGGAGATGGTGATGGTGGTGGAGGAGACTTGTAGTAATAAGGAGGTGGGGGAGAAGGCGATGGTGGTGGTGGGGACTTGTAGTAGTAAGGTGGGGGTGATTGTGACAGGGGTGGGGGTGATTTATAATAGTATATTGGTGCAGGTTTTGGTGATGGTGGAGGTGGAGACTTATAGAAATAAGGAGGTGGTGGAGACTTAGTTGGTGGAGGCGGAGATTTATAAAAATATACTGGTGTAGGTTTTAGTGATTGTGGAGGTGGAGACTTGTAATAATAATGAGGTGGTGGAGATTTAGTTGGTGGTGGCAGAGATTTGTAATAGTAAGCAGGTGGTGGTGGAGACTTATAAACGTATGTGGGGGTTGGGGGAGGTGGTGATTTATACACATACTTTGGCGATGAAGGAGGTGGTGACTTATAAACATAAGTCGGTGATGGAGGTGGAGGAGATTTATAGTAGTATGGAGCAGGTGTAGGCTTGGGCTTTTTGCATTCTGCATAAGGTGTCTTAGAGCCGTAAGCAAATGGCTTTGCATAGAGTACAACTTCATAGTTATTCTTTGACTTCACTTTAAGGTTAGCACCCTTTATTCCCCAGTGAAGGTTTGTAGGAATTCTACACTTTGAATCCTTTGGAGCATTGTGGAGTTTAGCTTTGCAAGCCTTTGCTCCATATTTGCGATATTCAAATCCTTCAACTGTGATGCTAAATTTTCCATTGATCTTAGTGGTACCATAACTCACAATTTTCTTGTCACCAGCCTTGCAAGTTACTTCAACAACAGCACCTAAATCCATGTGAAAACAGAAATAATACATTAAAACAATTAATAGATCTGCTAACATATGAACATTTAGATATGTCCCAACTTTCTCCAGAACTATGCCCTGTATTCATCATATAAAATTGTAGTAACTTGTTTTTCTCATAATAAATACTCTTTCATGCAAGAACTAACTACTTTCATGCAATTGTCAAAATAGTTGTTGCCTTATAAATTTTCTTGACGTTTCAAAATCTTCATTTTAACGATAGATATTGATGACGACAAAAGAGGATTGAAAATTCAAATAGAAAGAGACACGTTTATGAATTATGATGAAAGAATATAGTACTAAGCATCAAAGAGGAGAATATATAGTTGGATAATTAAGAGAAAATAAAGAAAACAGGCATGATATAAAAACTATGGTACCTTTCAGGTGCTTCTTTCCATGAGACATTTTTGGGTGCTTCCAATCATAGCATCTAAAACAGTAGACTTTTCCGACAACTTTGACCACCAATTGATGATGTGGAGGATAGTAATGAGTTGGAGGTGGGGGAGACTTGTAGTAGTATGGAGTTGTTGGAGGTGACTTGATTGGTGGTGGTGGAGAAGTGTAGTGATATGGTGGAGGAGGTGATTTCTTAGGTGGAGGTGGGGAGTAGTAGTAGTATGTAGGAGGTGGTGACTTAACAGGTGGTGGTGGGGAAGTGTAGTGATATGGTGGGGGAGGTGATTTCTTTTTTGGTGGTGTTGAGGAGTAGTAATATGGTGGAGGGGGAGACTTCATTGGTGGTGGTGGAGAATTGTAATAGTACGGGGGAGGAGGTGATTTAGTAGGTGGTGGTGGAGACTTGTAGTAGTATGGTGGGGATGGTGATGGGGATGGTGGAGGAGGAGACTTGTAATAATATGGTGGTGGTGGTGATGGAGATGGAGGTGGAGGAAACTTGTAGTAATAAGGTGGTGGAGGAGAAGGTGAAGGAGGTGGTGGAGATTTGTAATAATATGGTGAAGGTGGTGAAGGAGAAGGTGGCAGTGGAGACTTATAATAATATGGCGGGGGTGGTGATGGTGAAGGAGGTGGTGGAGATTTATAATAGTATGGTGGTGGAGGTGTTGACTTGTAGTAATACGGAGGTGGTGGTGAAGGTGATGGTGGAGGAGGAGACTTGTAGTAATATGGTGGAGGTGGAGATGGCGATGGAGGTGGTGGAGACTTATACACATATGGTGGAGGTGGAGACGGTGAGGGAGGCGGTGGAGACTTATATACATATGGTGGAGGTGGTGATGGTGATGGAGGCGGTGGAGACTTATACACATATGGTGGAGGTGGTGATGGAGAAGGGGAAGGAGGTGATTTATAAACATAAGGAGGTGGGGAAGAAGGTGAGGGAGGAGGTGGAGATTTGTACACGTAAGGTGGTGGCGGAGAAGGAGAAGGAGGTGGTGTTGACTTATACTCATACATCGGAGGTGGTGGAGAAGAGTATACATAAGGGTCTGCCGACACTACATTAGCAACAACCAATATGGCCAACGCCGTTAAGATTTGTGGCAAATACTGACGACCCTTGGCAAGGCCGCCACCTTGAAGCCTCATTTCGCCAGAAAATTACACCACCTAGCCTCCCAAATGTGGCTAGTTAGAGTAAGAAGAAAGGAGATAACCTTATGTTTTTTAGTTGAGAAGTGTTGCCTTTTGGGGATTCATTGGCCTATGTATTTATAGTAAAACACCTTGAGAGGTAGCTCTGTCTAAAGGACCAGTTCAAATTTTACTTATAAAAACTCCACTTCTTGATCACTTTTGAATATTTCCATTGAATTATTTTCACATCATTTACCTGCTATAAAGAAAATCACGAGAACAACATATGAATGTGCAAAGAGACAGATCACTTCACATGCCACAAAATGTTGCTAAGGGAAAATGATTGTTAATTTTCAATATTTCCACTCTCTTACCATTTTGGTTTCCATGTGTTGCCTCTCATGGACATTCAGAGTTTGAGACTTACAAGTATCAATAATAATAATTGAATGATAATCATACACAGTTAAAAAAAGAGAATTTTATTCTTGTTTCTTTAGGTCATTAGTGGTAAAAAAAAAAATCAAACTTAAAACCAAAAGTTGTGGTAGCATGGTAAGTATTCCTCCATGCTTAATCAGAGGTCTTGAATTCAACTTTTAGATATAAAATCATTTTTGATACTTGATAGAAAGCGTTTTAATTACTCCCCATAATGAAATTTTTCATTGTGAATTCAGATAAAGCGGACCCCAAAGCAAAAAAAACCTTCCTATGATGGATGCATGGCTTCAAGTAAGTTGATTTTACTTGTTGCCAACTAGAAATGTTGATTTCTTTGACATTGAAATGTTTCAACTACTCCATTATATTTGGTGATATACTTAAAAATAAGTTTGACTATTTATTTTATTTTGAAATATTTTTATTAATTAATTTCAGAAGCATTTGTTCATGAACTAAGTTATTAAAAATCAATTTCTGTCGTTTTCAATTAATACCAATTATTAATACTTAATAAGTTTATTAAAGAGATTGTTTAATTTTTTGAGACTTGCCATGCACTACTACTAATTCAAAAAAAGAAGTACAAATCCGTACTTCAGATATTTCCCATATTTTCTTTATTAGTATACATTTGTAAAATTAAAGTATTTATGTTATTTTGTATGAGGATTTAAGTTAGAGATTAAATTCTATGTATTGACAAAGTAAAAAATATCTAGCTCTTTGATCTGTTCTATACTCAACGAATCACCTCTTAATTTGTCTTATATCTAGCTCAATTTTTAATTCATACAATTAGATGCACATAAATTGGTCAGAACATCATGATTATTAAAAAAAATTGATTTGTACAATAGTACTGTGACAAAGAAAATCGACTGTCTCTATAATTTCAAACAAAACATAAATTTATTTATTTATTTAGTTGACTTTGCTCCAATACAAACAAAATATCTTTATTTATTCTTTTCTAAAAAGTTAAATGTTTTATTACTTCGTTAATCAATTGTGAATTCTAACATATCATGAAAGAATATTAGACGTGGATTGATTAACTTTTTAGACACAATATTTACAAAAAAAATTATTTAAAAAAAAAAAAAACTATAACATTGATGTTTAAGATTTTAGTCAAATCATTTTTATAAAATTCATTATTTAAATATTTTGGATTTTGTGAACCCACAGTTGCTCCACTAAGGAAGACCTGTGATTAGGAGTGAAAATAAAATTGGATAAATTCATTAGTTTTGTGTGATATTTATATTTTAGAAAACATTTAAAATAATTTTGAATTCAATAGGTAAGCACATACAAATGAAACTCAGGTAAATAATCAAATGAAATCCATTTTACGAAATAATTTGATCTATTAACAACATTAGTGTGATAATAGCCCTAATGCTAGAGAGATTATCACCGCAAGGCATTAAGTAATAGGCCATAAGCGTCTATAAGTTATGTGGTAATTGAGATTCCATAATTAAATACTCAATCATGACTCCATCTTTTCTTGTATATATAATTATATTATGGCCTTTATGATCTATTCATTGTAATAGTTATAACCATTTTGGTAGACAGTGAATTTCATCCAAAGGCTAAATACGAACGAGAGATCAATAACGAACAAGTATCAAGATGAAAAGAATTTTAGAAAAAAAAAAGTGAAAAAAGTGCTTGAAATTGTGAGAAGGGATGCGGATGGGTAAACGATGTGCCCAATCAAATGTGGAATGGTGATGAGCCAGTCCGGTTTTTTTATTTATTAATGTGCCAGTCCACTTTATCTGTTGACCGTGCTGAAAAATATAGGAACATGACCTTATAATACGTAAAGAGGTACCAAGTTGATAGTACAAAATGTCATCTAAAAATGTAAAAATGTTACATCTACCTATAACATCCCTTGGCTCACGCATCGATGAAGAACATAAAGATATGTGATTCCAGAAATTTAGGCCGAGGATACCAATGTTCAATCTCTTTTATACTCTCATCAACACTAACTATTCCAACAAATTATAGAACTTTGTGAACCATCAAGTCATTGAATGCAAATAGTACCAAAAGTCGTTAGGCCAAGGATACATACATCTACTTAAGCATCACGCATCACACATTTGCGTCGCTAAAAAAGAAAAAGTAAAAATGATTCAATATTATTTTTACCTTTTTCATAAAGTATAATTTTACTACGAATGAAATTCAATTGAATCATTCCCCAAAGGATTTTAAAGTAATCTCAACAAACAATTATTTTCTGATTTAAGGTAGGAATCTACTAATTAGAAGGTGCTTCTGACATGGTATTAAGAGGCATTTAAGATAATTAAATTATTAACTGATAGCCGCCTTCTACAAGCTGTATTTTAATCTAGATAATTTGACAGTATAAAATAATGAACAATGCCAGAATTAAAAAAATAAAAAGAAAGACATTTTGGAAATCCAAAATTAGGGGTGGATGGACCATATAAGCTATGAGTTCAGCTTAATCTAATAATTTTGGCTCGAATCAAGCGCTAAAAATACAAGCTTCTCCACAGAGAATTAATATCTCAATATGACAATAGATTGTTTGAGATTCGAACCTATAACTAGTATATATATATAAAAGAGAATCTTCAACCCGCCTAAGTGACACCACACAAAGCCAGGATTTCTATTTTCCCTCATTCTTGTCATTTATGTCCTTTATTCGTGAAAAAATTAAAAACTTATTGGATGGATACCTTTTAATAAATAATTACTTATTTTAGCGATACTTTTTTATTTATTACCATACATAGCAATACATAACAATACTATGTTAAATCTGTAATATGTATTAAAAGTGAATTATGTATGCAATATATATGTATTATAACTATTTTTTAAAATATATTATGCTTGTTTGGTAAGAAATTGACACATTGTATTATAAGTGTATTAAAATGTGTGATAAATGTATAATCCATCAATAAAACTTGTATTATATGAGTTCTATAAATTGATCTATGTAATATGTATTAAAACTATATTATAAATGTATTAAAAGTAATCAAGTGAAAAAAAATGTTATTGTTATAAATGATAAATATTTTTTTAATATAGTATATTTAGGTAAGTTTCCAAAAAATTAATGTGTAATTTTTTAAAAAAAATTAAAAGACCCAATGATGAGTCAGATATTATGAAGAAAAATGTACACAAAGTGCCAAAGCCCACAAAATCTGAAAACAACAACTAAAACAAATAAAACAAACAAAAAATAATGTGTAAAAAATAATCTAGGCTCAATGTGTAAAACATAATTTAGCCTCTTATATCTGTAACCAGGATTTTAAGACACTTATACTTCAGCATTAGCTTCATCTTCAGAGTAAAAATCCCCAAAACATCCTCTATATATCCTTTGAGGTGGAGTCCTAATCTTGTTGAATTTGGAGCACATATAGAGCCTGTTTGGAATATATGGTTTAGTTTAAGTCATTTTAAGCCAAAATAGCTTTTAATCACTTTTAGAATGTTAGTATATAGAAAATAAAAAAGTTCTTACATTTCAGGCTATAATGATAAAGATAAGTCAAAAGTCATAAGTTAGAGCCTTGTTGCACCGAGTGCTTGTAGAACTGGGCTTTCCTCAAAATGTATATCCTGGATTATGTAATGTTTGCAGACAGTAAATTATATAATTTTGGTCAATGATTTATCCTTATTTGCTAGAGGTAATTGAAACAAACCCAATAACTAGACCAACATAATTCAAACTCAAATAACCTATAGATATACTTCACTAACTCGTACTTGGAATTAAAAAGGAATTAATTAAGAACTAAAAAAAGATAAATTGAGTAGAAGAAAGAGATGAGATGCATAGATGAGAGGACTAGACATTTTTTTTAATCTGTCGTCCTTTTAGCTAGTTGTTAATTGAGTGTGGGTCCCAAATCCATCTTTGTGAAGGCCTTTCAATTTTGTTGCTCCTTCCCAGCCCAATAACTAATTGTATGACATCCTTATAGGTCCCAAATTGACATTCTGGTTCATAACAATACTTCCGTCGTCAATAAGAGGTTCAAGGCAATAACATTGGAAATAGCATGCTCCTCACCAATTGCCTCAGATAACAGTAGGTTGTCACTGTATCCCTGAACCAACTGAATAGGTTGAACAACCTTGACCCATTAAAAAGTCACAATATATACCTGCAACACAACACAAATGTACTCAAAACAACAGATGCAATTTATATTAATCATTCGACACACACTAGTATCAACCCAATTAAAATAAGATTTTATCAGGAGAAATATATATCAAATTATTCAAACACCAATAAGCACATTGATCTGTTGACACATTTTGATGCTGCATTGTAACTTCAACAGTTAAATATTTGTCACTCCATGCATCAAGTGGTTTCTTCAATGACATTGTGATTTTGTGTACTACTTGAGTATTCTCTTTCACGTGAGCATCATAAAAGTAATTAAAAAGTAGAGAAGTAAATTTGAGCAATAGGTGGGCCTCGCGGTGGTCTTCATAAGACCATTTTGGTGCATAGTTTTGGAACTGATTCTTGGATCCCACACACAATTAACCTTCACTGTTCCACCAAGCTTAACTGATAATACACTGTGTTCCTTGATGTTTTGATGATCTCCCCACAAGTGCAGGGACCTGGTCCTCTGCAGAGTATGAATACTCGTCCAGTGGTCAAAGTGCTGTCCAGCTGTCTGCGTCAGAAAGTTGGTGAGTTGCAGAGTACTCCACCAATCAGAAGCAATGAGGTTACTTGTATGTTTGACAATATTTCTTCATGATATATATCAAACTACAAACAACACTTTTACATTCATTCATTCAAAGAGAGAGATATTTCAAGCTTCAAGAACAGCAGGGACCTGATCGATTGCTTCAAGTGCTTCCTGTACCAGTTGTTACTTTGTTTGCTTGTAATAGTGCTTATATTGTAGGATTCGTTTCGTTGTGATAAGAAACGTTTCAACTTGTGTGAATCATTGTGAGTTCTGAGGTAGAGTTAACTTGGTTCTTACACCAAAACCTATATTAATCAGGCTAGGATTAGTATAGTGGGTAGTGTGGTATCTACTCTAGCTCATCTAAGTAATAGGAGGTGCTACTTAGAGTTGGGATTAGCAGGCTAATCTCGGTTTGTAATTGGCTTTTACTTTTGCTTAGAGAAGATTAGTGAAAAGCAGTTCTAAAAGTCCTGACAGGCCAGGTCATGGTTTTACTCCCTTGAGCAAGGAGGTTTCCACGTAAACTCTCTTGTCAATCTTTACTTTTCAGCACTTGTTTCTTTACTGTTTTAGTTTCAACTGTGCTGAGGACCTGGTCCCATTGATACTAGTGGACGTATACATTCCATCAAGTGGTATTAGAGCCTGACTTTTCAGTTTGGTTAACACCAAGAAAAGAAAGGATCCTGAAGGAATGACTGCTCCACTCAATATGGAAAAATGACAATCTTCTACCAGGCCACCACGTTTTAATGGACAATACTATGGCTGGTGGAAAAATCGAATGCACGACTACATCAACGCTGAGGACTCTGAGTTATGGGACATCATTCTTGATGGACCATATATTCCTACAAAGGAGACGAAGGATGGGGAGACTACCACCACTTTTGTCAAAACCAGAAAGGAGTACAACAAGGCAGATAGGAAAAAAATAGAAAAGAACTACAAAGCAAAGCTGGTGTGTGGAATTGGAGCAGATGAGTACAACAAGATTTCTGCTTGTGAGACTGCCAATGAGATATGGGATTGTCTTCAAACAGCCCATGAAGGAACTCATCGAGTAAAAGAGTCTAAGGTTGATATGCTTACCACTTAGTATGAAAATTTCATTATGAAGGAAGGGGAAACCATCTTTGAGATGAACTCAAGATTCACCTCTATCACCAACGAGCTGAGAGGTTTGGGTGAGCCTATTCCTATTCATAAGCAAATTCGCAAGATCCTCAAGGTGCTTTCAAAATCTTGGCAAAGCAAGGTGGATGCCATAACAGACGCCAAAGATCTAATGACGCTTCCCATGGATGAACTGATTGGGAATCTTCAGACCTACAAGATGAACAAGAAATAGGGGACGATTGTGAAGGAAAGAAGAAGGAAAAGTCCATTGCTTTGAAAATATCTTAGAGTGAGGTGACTGAAGAAGAGGATGAGATGGCATATGTCACTAAAAGATTTCAAAAGATCTTAAAGAAGCATGGAGGCTTCCAAAAGAAAACCTCTTCCAGCAGAACTGCTACTGCAAATGATCTATGCCATAAGTGTGGCAAGCCTGGTCACTTCATGAAGAACTGCCCCAGTCAAAAGCAAGAAACTCATGACACCAGACCTTGCAAAAGGGACCTGGTCCCAGACCATGCTCAAAGGAAGGCACATGCGGATCAGTTGGTGAGAAAAGCCTTTGCTGTGTAGGGAAATGACTCAAGTGAATTAGAAGAAGATGTAGAGAGTCATGAGGATGTTTCAATGATGGCCATTGAAGATGATGAAAACATTTTCAACTTTATTTTCTCCTTAATGGAAAATTCTGATGATGAAGAGGATTCAGACGAGGTAACTCTTTTTTATCTTAAAGATGATCTAGATATTCTGCCTATTGAAAACTTGAGAAAGCTTGCTGCTTTGCTTATTGACTGTGTTGATGAACGAACCACTGAAAACTTAATGTTGAATAAAAAATTAAGTTTGTGTGAAGATAAGAATTCTGCTCACATGTCTCAAGTTGCTAAATCAGTGAAAGGATAGAAACTCTAGAAACTAGTAACATAACACCTGAGAAGAACCCTGGAAACTCAGTAGGTGGGAAGAAAAAGCTTAGCATTTTTTAGGAAGAACTGGAAGAAAAGCTAAAAAATTATGAGTCTAAGCTAGTCGCTTCTCTTGAAACAAATTCTCAATTGAGAGAGGATCTGAGTAAGGTCAAGGAGGAATTAAGTCACTCTCTAAAATGGACTGACTCCTCTAAGATACTCTCTAATTTATCCAATCAAGGTTTCAATGGAAAGAAAGGGTTGGGACGCAGACCAATAGAACCTCCCTACAATCCCCATAGCAAATATGTGTCTGTATCGGACAACCTTTTGTGCACTCACTGTGGTCAAAATGGTCACTTGAAAGAAAATTGTGAGAGTCTGAGAAAAGCTAAAGAAAGGCATGTGAGATTTGTTAGATCTGAAAATGATGTTAAAAAGGGACACAAGAGACCCGGTCCCCTGTATCGTAAGAACATCCTGCCTCCTTGGACATCAAGGTTTCTTATCAAACCTCTTAATAATTACTGGGAACTCCATCTAAAGTGGGTTCCTAAATCTAACAACTGATTTCTATGCAGAAGAGAGGAAGGAGTCAATATTGGTACATGGACACTGGATGCTCAAGGCACATGACTGGAGACACTTCAAACTTCCTCTCTTTGAAAGCATACCAAGGTGGTGGTGTGTCGTTTGGTGGTGGAAAGAAGGGCTCTATCCTTGGTATTGGCAAAATAGGGAGATCGACTGATAATTCAATAAATAATGTTCACTATGTGGACGGTTTAAAATACAATCTTTTGAGCATTTCACAAATCTGTGATAAGGGAAATGAAGTCAAGTTCATGTCTGAAAGGTGTGTGGTTACAAACTGTGCAACTAAGAAAATTGTGATGTCTGCAAAAAGAATCAAGAATATGTATGTTGCTGATCTTGATTTTGTTGAAGGAGTTAGCTTGTCATGTCTGAGTGCTCAAACTAATGATGCAAATCTTTGGCACAGACGACTGGGTCATGTAAGTACCTCTTTACTCAACAAGCTTGTTGCAGGGGACCTGGTCCGCGGACTACCAAAGCTGAAGTTCTCCAATGACAAAGTCTGTGACGCCTGTGCAAAAGGCAAACAAACAAGATCTTCTTTCAAGCAGCACCAAATGAGTCTCACCTGAAAGCAGCCAAACGTATCCTGAGATACTTGAAGGGAACTCAGGACATGGTCCTCTTCTACCCTACTGATGACTCTTTTGATCTTGTAGGTTATGCTGATGTTGATTATGCAGGTTTTCTTGTTGATCGAAAAAGCATATCAGGCATGGCACACTTCCTGGGAACAACTTTGATTTCATGGGGAACAAAGAAGAAGAATTTTGTGGCATTGTCTACTGCAGAGGCAGAGTATGTGGCTGCTGCATCATGTTGTGCACAACTGTTATGGATCAAGCAGCAACTAGAAGACTTTGGTGTACTTTCAGACACTATTCCTCTCATCTGTGATAACACTAGTGCCATGAATATGGCCAAGAATCATGTCCAACATAAGAGGACAAAACATATAGATGTGAGGCATCACTTTTAGAGGGATAATGTTGAAAAGCAGAACGTGGTGATGAGGTTTTGCAAACTGAAGACCAGTTGGCTGATATCTTTACAAAACCATTAAGTAAAGAATTCTTCATCAAAAACAGGATGAGGCTAGGAATGCACAAAATCACCTGACCCCTCGACAGATTTGCACAAAGAAATTCTTCTTATTGATTATGTTAAGGAGGGCAGGTATATATACTTGTTTTACTGCTTGTCATAAAAGAATTCACTTCAGGTATCTTAATGCAGGTATACACTCATGGTGTGTTTAGTTGAATGGAAGGGTTCATCACACAGATAGAGTTACAAACTGAAAGGGGGACCTGGTCCTCATGAGGTGAGTATTAAGTATACTACACTGTCTAAATGTCAACATCCCTGCCACGTGTCTCTCTTCCATTCATCGCGTCAGTTTCAAAACGTCTTGTCGTTTATAATACCAAGGGTCGCCTCTTTTGGGACCCGATACCTTTTAAACATGAATCCCTCTCCTCTTCTAAAATTGAAAAATTCATAAACCTTCTCCTAATCTCTCTAAATTTCTCTCCAAGTTTTGTTTTCCTCCTCGCTTCAAACATGTCTATCACTGAGTCTTCTTCGAAAGCGTCCATCTCCCAAGAAGTTGAAAACCTTAGTTCATTCAACTTTCTTGTTCCTCCTTCTGAAGAATCTCCGTCCACCCCAGTCTGTGGTGTTGGAGAAATGGATGAATCCATCTCCCCGATGGCCGACATCTCGGTCAGCCCTGTTCGTCACTCAGAAAATTTGTTAGTTTGCTCTCCTACTCTGGTTCTATCTGGTGACAAATCTCCAAATTCAGAGGCACAGTCTGTGGCAAAACCTAATGAGGGTCTTTTTACAAAAGAAACTAACATTGGTTCCCTGGAAGTGTCATCAACCATATCTGAGAGAGTGTTTGAAGGGGACCTACCTGAAGGAAAAGGTCCTGAATCTTGTATCCTAACTGCTGGTGCTGAACTGGTGGCTGTTCAAAGCTTAGCCTTTTTAAGAGGTAATGTTCCACCCACTTCTCTGGAATATGATTTAGTGTCACCGGATCAGGTCCCTCCCAGAAGTGAACCTATTTTTGACCAAACTCCAAAATCATTTGATGTTGGAAGCGATAAGGAAGAAGAAGAAAAGATTTCATTAAAATGGCGCTCTAGGGGAATGCGTGGAGCAAACCAATCTCAAATGAATGATTCTGAGTTGGAAGCAGTTAAAGGTACATCTAAGATTGACATTGTTGAAAAATCTGCTGAATGAGAAAAGGAGCAACAGAGAAAGGGAAAGGGTAAGTTGGTACTGTCTCTCTCTAAAGGGGACAAAAGTAAGTATGTTACGAGGAGCGAAGCAAAAAAGGTTATGGGAAGTGCTATTGCTGCAAGCAAAGCTAACACAGAAAGAAGTAGGAAGAGGAGAAGAGAAGGGCTTAAACCTGCACAGCCTGCCTCTACTCCTTTGTTTAATGAGAATAGTGAAACTGAATCTGAAGAAGCTGTCAAGTATGTGGCAAAAAAGAGAAGAAAAACTAAGGAAGAAAGGATTGAAACAAAGGGAAATCAAAAAGGGGAAAATAAATCTCCTACAAAAAGTGTGAAGGTTAACAAGCAGAAATCTCGTGCAAAGGGAGAAAAAGGAAGAAAGCAGTTAGAGAAACAAACCGTAAAAGGACCTGGTCCCAAGGTTAAAATCAAATCGAAGAGAAGGATTTGACTAGAATAGAGCGAGTGGAGAAAATGGAGCAACAAAAGGTCCTAAATGGTAGAGTCTTTGACCTTGACAGTCTAACACAGTTTGGTATGGGAAATTTGGTTGATGCTGTTACTATTCAAGGCTGGAATCATTTATTTGAACCACCAGTTCCATACTTACATGAACATGAAGTGCGTGAGTTCTTCTACAAAATGAAATTACTGGATAGAGGTGGAATCACAACTATTGTCAGGAATGTGGAGATTCATCTTGATGAAGAAACTCTGGGAATTATTCTTGGCGTGCCTGTATTGGGAGTTCGAACTATTGAGGGATGCAAACCATTTGGTGAATTTTCGAAGCATGCTACCAAACGAGGAGATGTCAAACGGGCAGGGCACCCTAAGAAGTTTCTTAAAGGGGAGTATCAATTGATGTTTGAGTTCATAAACAAAGTCATGGTGCCTAGGACTGAGAAAAGAACCGTGGCTTTTGTTGTCGATCTTTTCCTTATGGAATAGCTTGATGAGCTTGAAGAAATCAACCTCCATGCAATTATGCTGGAACATATGCATAGAGTAATGACATGGAAGAATGCTAAGCACGGGATTCCCTATGGGTATTTGCTAAACTTTTTCTTTAACCATTTTGAAATCCTAGTGGGCAAAGGGGTACCTGGTACCACTAAGCAGATGTTCACTATGTCTACTCTACGAGAATGTGAGTGCATTGAGGGACAGGCTAGGGGCAGATCTCAGGTGCAAAATGTTTTGGAATAGCAGGCTAATCTTAGGAGGGATGTGACTGATCTCACAAAGGTTTTGAGCGGTAAGGAGGTAGAAATCACCAGGCTGAAGTCTGAATTGCAGAAGGCCGCTTCCCGGGGACCTGGTACCAGTGAGGGTCACGAGCTAACGCTAAAAGAGTTAAGGGATGACAACACAATGTTGCTGAAGACAAATGCCTCTCTCAACGAGGAAATTAAGTCCCTAAACAAGCAACTGATACAAGCCCATGAGAGTGCAAATGAGTGCATGATGTTGTTGATGCGTACTTTTACTCCCTCCCATTCTCCATCCTAAATGTGTCTTGTTTCTCTTTTCATCTGTCTTTTTTTTTTGAAGTTCCGCCTTGTTATCACATACTCTTGTGGCTTTTTGTTAGTATGACATACTACAGTGGTCAGTATATATGATATCCAGCTCTCTTTTGTTTTATGCCCTGTTCCTGTGTGGTTTAATATTCTCTTTATGCTTACATACACATGTTCTGTGTGGCCCAAGGCCCTGAATTCTTTATTGCCTTGCATTTAACTTGAATATGTTTACCGTTTCACCTTTTCAATGATGTCAAAAGGGGGAAGTTGTTTTGTTTGTTTTGTTGTAAGGTTGAGGATTTGAACTAAGAAGGTTGGCTGTTAGCTGTGGAATTAGGGAGGATTTGAACTAAGGGGGAACATATAAAAGGGAAACTGATTAAGGGGGAATACCACTTTTATTGTCTTATTGAATGAATATTTGTTCACTCACGTGAGGAGTTATGCAGGTTGTTTGTCATCATCAAAAAGGGGGAAATTGATAATACACTGTGTTCCTTGATGTTTTGATGATCTCCTCACAAGTGCAGGGACCTGGTCCTCAGCAGAGTATGAATACTCGTCCAGTGGTCAAAGTGTTGTCCAACTGTCTGCGTCAGAAAGTTGGTGAGTTGCAGAGTACTCCACCAATCAGAAGCAATGAGGTTACTTGTATGTTTGGCAGTATTTCTTCATGATATATATCAAACTACAAACAACACTTTTACATTCATTCATTCAAAGAGAGAGATATTTCAAGCTTCAAGAACAGCAGGGACCTGATCGATTGCTTCAAGTGCTTCCTGTACCAGCTGTTACCTTGTTTGCTTGTAATAGTGCTTATATTGTAGGATTCATTTTGTTGTGATAAGAAACGTTTCAACTTGTGTGAATCATTGTGAGTTCTGAGTTAGAGTTAACTTGGTTCTTACACCAAAACCTATATTAATCAGGATATGATTAGTATAGTGGGTAGTGTGGTATCTACTCTAGCTCATCTAAGTAATATGAGGTGTTACTTAGAGTTGGGATTAGAAGGCTAATCTCGGTTTGTAACTGGCTTTTACTTTTGCTTAGAGAAGATTAGTGAAAAGCAGTTCTAAAAGTCCTGGCAGGCCAGGTCGTGGTTTTACTCCCTTAAGCAAGGAGGTTTCCACGTAAACTCTCTTGTCAATCTTTACTTTTCAGCACTTGTTTCTTTACTGTTTTAGTTTCAACTGTGCTGAGGACCTGATCCCATTGATACTAGTGGACGCATACATTCCATCATTAACCATGAACAGATTCGCACCGGCATCCACGAGAAAGAAACATTCAACATGTCTTATTCCCTCATTAAGTTTTTCATGTTTAATATCATTCCTCACATCATAAGATTGGATTTCACTCTTTGAAACATCACCCTTATGCTCAAAATATAGTTTATAAAGATATAAATCCTCAATTATTGTACATACATGCTGTCAAAGATGTCAACATACATGCTGTCAGATACCTCCAAATCAATTTTCTGTCTAGAAAGCCACTACAAAGAGATTTGGCATCAAAATACCTCATTGGTAGGGCGTGTGTGGAATGTTTAGGCGGCACTGTCACGCTCCGAGCCTACACCCTGAACTTAACTGGAAATCGAGAACCCATTGTTGGTTCCCAATCGAATCCTTGGACTGGCTCATTACTCAGCGGAAGACTTACTCAAGAAAAATGAAAACTCATGATGCAAAATATCTTTTTAAAAAAACTTAACTTAAACTTAACTCCAATAATCGTCTGAAAATAATTTAACAAGTATTCGTTAAATGCCTCATGGACTCAAAACATTACAACAACAAAGAAAATAATGATAGACTCCTCGACCCTTAAACTATCTATGAAGCCTCTACTATTACAGAAGTATTACCGGGACAAGACCTACGACATCCTAACAAACTGAAAGTAAAAGTGGAACTCTCCGGAAGCAAGGAGGCTCACCATAGCTAACTGAAACTGCAAGTGGTATCAACGAAGAGTCTATTGATGACCCTGGATACATGTATCTGCATCATAATAAGATGCAGGCCAAATGGCGTCAATACATTGAATGTACGAGCATGTAAGGGGAATTCTAAAGTATAAACATAAGCTTGAACTAATGGAAAAGAAACACACTTACCTCTTATCAAACTCACTCAACTCAACTCAAACTCCACTCAATGATAGGATACTTAACTCAAGAATAAGATATTCAAGTCAAATGTAAGATACTCAACTCAACGATACTTGGCTCAAGATACTCAAGGATAAAGCAACAATAAAATTAAAGATGTCATATATGGAAAGCTTTTAAAACAGTAGATAATAACTCAATTGCATGTAAAAATACAATAATAACTCAATTGTATGTAAAAAAAATACAATAATAACTCTTATTTGGGAGATTCTCTAACCGACAACCATCACTATGAGCTATGTGATGATACAACATCTCGCCCACACTGCCAGAACTGTCATATACCTTGCCGGAGTATAAGACATCCTCAAATAAGTGGATCCACTAAGCTATACTTAAAAGCAATAAGGAATCATCTAAAAAGTATGACCCTTTTTACTCATGTTGGCATACATGGTTTACGAGGACTTTGATTTTTCTGAACTCATCCCCATATCGGTGCTCAATACTACTCCCAACAATATAACTCATGCTTATATGTTTAAAAACATTTCCTCATCCTCAAACTTTGAGATTATTACTCAAAAGGTTCTCTTAAAAGTGATAGTGTTCAAAACTCCTCATGAACTCATTTGAAAATCAAAGTTTCCTCTCATTTTAAATGTAAAAACATTTACTCTTAGGAACTCTTAGTCCCCTTAAATTCATTTCGAAAACATGAAATTCAACTCTCTTCATCCTCGTCCTCATTTACTCAAGTCTTAAAACAAATTATAAATAATTGTAAAAGACTTCTTAAAATAAGGTTCATGTCGAAGTATGGACGTGAACGACTCAATTCAAGGTTTTCACTAACCATAGATAGAACTCAATACTCGGAACTCAACAAATCCAGAACTCAAGGACACTACTCCTCTCAAGAATGCTCGACTCATAGGTTTCATGCAGAATTATGGGCATGAACAACTCAACTCAAGGACCTTCATGTGTAACATGTAGTAGTCCCATAATTTTGGAATATAATCTCAAAAGGATTAGGAAATCATTACTCACAAACTTAGAACTCGAAGATACTACTCCTCTCAAAGATACTGAAATTTATGGAGTTCATGCGAAATTATGGGTATGAACGACTCGACTCAAAGATCTCAATAATAATTTAGACTCATGAATACACTCATACTCACTTACTCGAGTCTAGAAACAACTTATAAGTAATTGTAGAAGACTCCTCGAAAAGGCTCAAAGGGACTTCTCAAACTTTACTCTTAACTGTACCTCAAAATTTGAATTATGAATTCAAGGATCACGATTATTATATATAGGATTTCTCGATAACTAGATGTAGTTTAGATGGTTAAAATCAAGAAGGGATCGATGACACGGTTTAATAGAACTCAAACCGAAAGAAGGACGAAAGAGTAGGGGACCTGGCGACCCTGGCGCACTGAGTGGCGTGGGGCGCCAGCCCCTAAACCTTAGAATCCCTTCAATAGCGCGCCAGCCACCTTGGCATAGTAGTTGCGCGTCGCGCCACCCCTTCCTCAGGACACTCCAACAAATTTTTCTTCTCGATTTTGGGTCCTAATTCACCTAAAATTGATTGGGTTCTTCCCAACTTTCTTAGATTCATCAAGCTAACTTAAGTACATGAAAATCTACTCTAAATTCCTCAAGAATTACACTCACTCGTAAGATCCTCACCTCAAGAACTCAACAAACTCCATTAATAAGGAATGAAGAACAAAACCTCAAGAAACTCCTCAAGAACTCAAATCAATCAACCCCAATAACGAAATTACAAATAAAATCACATGATTGGCGTGTGGGTGAACGAACCCAACACTATGAGAACTTACATACCTCAAAGAATTAGGTTCTTGGTGAAATTTTGGATGAACGCTTGAAACCTTGGACTTTTTCCTTCTCTTGAATCTTGTCTCTAAAACCCTAAACGTTTTGGGGATGAATGAAACTGATTCTATTCAGTTTAGACCCTTAATTGGGTGTAATTCACGTTTAGACTAAGTGGGGTAAGGAAAAAACTAAATTATCCCTCCTTAGTTCGGGTGGAAAGCCCCTATCTTGAGAGGCTGCACTCAAACAGTCATATCTGCCTCATCCAAGTTTGGATTTTAGCAAAATTGGTGGAGTTGGAAAGAAGATTCAAAATCTTCAATTTGATATCTCATGGGCCACCTAACTCATTATGTGCTAAGAGTTATGGTCGTTTGAAGTTGACTCAAAACTTAAAAGAATTTACGGATGACTTGAATGAATTTCTCTTTAGTTATTTTTAGAACTCGAGGTGCTACATATAGTGGCCTTGACAGCTAAGAAAATTTAAATTCCTCGATAAAATCTTCTTCACAACAAAAAATGGTTCGAGTCTTAGATAAAAAAATTTCGGGGTGTTACAGGCACTATAGGTTCTTGACCACCAAAAGAAATAAACAAATACTCTATGTCTGTTAAGTGAAATTGTTGAATAGATCATGTTTCTTTAGGTGTTTCAACTAGCACCCCAACCAGTAACGAAGTAAACATAACATTGAATACCATGCAAGCTTAATTGGATATTGCATCAAACACTTGGTGCACCTTTGAATTGCCTGATCCCATAGCTACGACGTAACTCACCAACATGTCGAGCAATCAATTGTAAGCAGCTCATACACAAGTTGTTTTTGAGCCATCCCCGCTGCTATAACAACTTGAGAACACAATGGAAAAAAATAGGGCATTGCCACCTTGATCCCCAATAATAGGACGATAACCATTCCTATCAAAGTCCGTTGCAGATACATGATCACCATATTTCCTACACCTGAAAACGGAGGAAATGGACTGAGAAACAGTGTCAAACCAATAACAAGTGGATAAGCCATCTGTCATGCTCTCACACATTGCTAGAGCCCAGAAATCAGCCAAATATGACTAATTGAATAGGCATGGACAAGACTCATCAATCTCAGCATCATCATCATGAGGGATAAGGAGATCTTTCCATCAATTCCTATTGGTCCATCAAAGTTAGAACTCCAAATCTCATGGAAAACATAATTTTCATTCGCTACAAGCTTCAGATTGGCATTGTAGATTAGACTCACTTCGCTGGAGACTTCCACCAAACACTATGTCCGTAATAGTTTCGAGACATTCATCTGTCACGACATTTGATTTCCTGAAGTGCATATCACCACGATAATCAATTTTAGTGCACTAAATAGGTGTACTTATCACCTGAGTTACTTGCAAAGGCATTTGCAATCCCATTGAATTACCCTGTACCAAGTCAAACGCCATGTCAAATTCATGGACTGAGTCTTCAATCTGGTGAGAAATTTCATCAAACACCTGGTCTCCATGGCCTGAATGCTCATCTTGTTGGGATATATACTATTAACCATATGTTTAAATATAGCATTTATTATAGAATAATTATTTATTCAGTTTTAATAAATCATATATTCGTTTATGGTGTCTGTTTACTTATATAGTAGATGATTTAGTGTATAAAGGTTTAGTTTATACACAAATGATTAAATCATCGGTTCTTATAAGTATAAAGTTTTTTTTTTGTTCACAATCTAGGATGAAAATTGGACATGTCATTGGTACGGTTGTAGTACAATATACATATAATATATCTTGATTATGGGAACGGTATATATAGTTCCAACTTCTTGTGCTAGTGCATTTTGTATGTATTTTGAACGGGACCGAGTAGAGATAGTTCCTTTAGACTGGCTGACAAAAACATATTCTCTAAACTGTTAAATTTACTTATATTCTTAATCTTTATATAACTATTATGATCTGTATATATTAATTATCATTTTGATTTATTAGAAGGTGAGCCTCAAAGATGTGTCAATATGCCTGGTAGATTGGATGATAATAATATATATTGGTGAAACAATAAGTTAGTTGATGGAATCCATGTCTCGTTATATAGATGGATTGATATGCCTTTTTGAGAAGCTTATAAGTTTTCATCGTGTCAAACCTTGCAAGTGGATTTTTGAATTCGACACATGAAATAAGTTAAATAGTGCTCTAAAGAAAATTAATCATTGAATTAAATTCGCCAGTAATTTCATTTATTGATTAATATCTATAATCATAACATGGGGAATTACATAAGTGTTTAATGGAGAATTTCGAAATATAAATAAAGGAGTGCAACTAAGAATTTCTAGTGGAATGATTTGTAATTTATCATGGTAAGAATAATTCAAATTAATTATTTGGAATTATTTCCATAATAGGAAACACCAGTAATTAATTTCATGGTCCTTTCAGTTCCCATATTTAACTAGAAGTCAAAATCCTATTTCTAGAAGAAAAAAGGGGAATTAACGTTGGTTTTTATGTTTTCAAGAAAAACTGAATTTTCTTCTCCTTTTTGGATTGGGAAGAAATATCTATAAGTAGGGATTCTCCTAACCTAGAAAAGAAATTGAAGGTTTTCTATACGATGCTTGTCCACCCAAGTATTGAGAGAGTTCGTATGTGAACTTGGGATCATTGTAGAAGACTGGAAAGTTGTTGTCTATCATGTGGATTCGCTTGAAAGTCTGTCTAATTTGTGGATTCGCTTGAAGGTATCGGATCCTTCAAGAGGTAATTCTTGAATTAAATTTTAGCAAGTTTATGCGTTCTAGCATGATTTTATCTGTTATAGCATAAATGTTATTGATTATCTATTATTCATATAAGCAGTATGATTCTGGTATGTTTCCCTGTGCATATAGTTTTCCAACAATCGGCATCAAGATCCATGCTTGCATCTAAACAGATAACTTGAAATATGTTTGTATGTACGTTTAGTTATGTACATGAACATAATTTTTCTTAGAATTTATTTTAACCTGTTAAAGAAAAAGGGTGTGAATATCAATTGTTTAGATTCAATGGCAACGACGACACTATTGAGGTTCAGTTTTTCAACTCAAGTTTTTGTACGAAAGAAAAAAGAGGTACTGCTTAGTTATGTAACTACATCAAGATACCCCCTTTCTTTAATTCTTTTTGTAAATTAATTAGATGGGTTCACTGTTCACGTGAGGATGGTGTGGTTTTTTCACTGTTGTTCTTTTTGTGGCTAAGGTTTTACCTTACATATATTTGTTTTTTTATGTGAAACTTATCTTATATTTTATTTATGATTATGCTCACTGTTTTGGTTATTACATAAGCTTTTAATTTATTTTGTTTTGTGTGTGAAATATTTTGGGTTCACATGGAAATTAAAAAAAGGGTGATGGTAGTGAGTAATTTTATTTAGTGTAATTGGAATTATTATTTTCTTAGTGTGCAATTAATTCTTTGATTTATAACGGTAATTCACTAGCTTAATTATTGTGCACCAAACATAATATAATATAATATAATAATATATGTAACTCTCTATTTTGACAAGTTTAAGATAGTAGTACATACTTTGTTGAGAATATTTTTATTGTGTTTCTTTTGTTCTATATTTATTTGTGCATGTTAATCATAAAGTGACAATAATTTTTAAAGGCTCAATGGTGTGTCCTATTATATTTCGCTTATTATGTCATTGACTGAGGGTAAGACGAAGGTTTTAAGTCCTATCACACCAACGGGGTAATACATTGAGTGATTGTCCTGATAATAAAATTTTGGATTGGGTCCCAACAAATAATGACCTAAAATGCCTTCTTATGGGTAAGACGTTGGATTCAAGTCCCAACGTAATATAATGGCGATGTAATGATGATTGAGCAAATTGATATGCTCTTGATAAAAGTCATGAAATTTGCCCAATTGATTTGCTCCATCCTCTTATGTGAATGTGGTAGCAGGACATAATGTGTCTGAAAATGACAAGTGGTTAAATGTATGAATATGAGTGTGGCAAAATATCAATGGTCAATTGTGATAATTAAAAGGAAGAACATTATGGGTTCTTAAGATGGTCCTTCAAAATGTGAAGGTAATTTTTGCCTTCAAAGTGGTATGAAAGGTTATTGGGCACATTGTTGTTGGTGCAATCTAATTTGAAAAGTTTTATAAATCTTCCATCAAAATAAAGGAATACAAAGTGGCAGTACATTTAGTACATTTGACCTTATAAAGTGATGTTGATGTGGGTCAAATAGATTTGATAATGTCAAAGTATGACTAATAAAAACTTATGGAGCATGTACAAATGGTTATGGTCATTTATTGAAGATAATATGGCTTGTGTTCGTATGGATAAGGATATATATGGATAGTAGAAACATAGTAAGAGCTATGGATAATAAGAAACATACTAGTAGAAACATTGTAAGAGCTATGGATAATAAGAAACATAGTAAAAAACATACTAGTAGAAAGTTAAGAAAAATAAGAAGAAACATAGTAAGAGCTACTATCTATATCGTATGGATATAGATAGTAGAAACATAGTAAGAGTTATGGATAATAAGAAACATAGTAAGAAACATACTAGTAGAAAGTTAAGAAAAATAAGAAGAAAATTAAACAAATTATATCCGGAATATAAGCAAATCAATATCACAAAAACTTATAACGATAAATTAGATCAATTAATAGATAATATATCTAAAATAGAATATAAATATATTCAATATTTAAAGATACAATGAATAGCGAGAATAACGAATATAAAAAAAACTTACTAAAATAATTATAGCGAAAAGACAAGAATTAGAACATAGGCAAAATAGACTTAATAATAACATATTCGCAGGA
>JAJOOE010002321.1:0-12479 GCA_036250405.1 Solanum raphanifolium
GTAAATAAGTTTTTTTTTTATTCCGCACTATTTTCATTATTGAATGCAATGAATGACTATGTGGCTCGTATAAGACCCCTTCGGGGTCGAGTACACCTTGTTACGACTTGGGGGTGCTCCCGAGTCGTGACAACACAGAAACATTGACACGATCCAATTTTAAGCGACCCACTAAAATACACCTTGAGCAAATCTCGACAATAAATATTTATGGAGTTATGGCTGAACTCTGGCTTCTGAGTTGCCTACATATCTCAGGTTTCATGAGAAATCAGGTCATATGTAGTTCGAGAGTGTAGGAACATAGCAAATTTGTTAACCAAAATTTGCTGCAGTATCGAATTATGGTAATACTGAAATGTTTTGGTGGTGAGGTTTGAAGAGATTTGCACGAATAGAGGGACGAGATATAGTTCTAAAGAACATGAATGAGAAATGCTCCGTAGCAATTTCTTCTGGAGACTTATGGTAGAGGGATGATTTTTTAAAAGAATGCCCCAGTGTCGAGTTATAATGAAGTGAGACCTAAGAGAGTTAATTAAAAACTCTCGGCTATAGGATGACAATCCTTCACTCCGGAAGGGTAGGTTCCATACCGACAAGACCTCCTATCCCAGAATCCGCTCATTTCACACCAACTAAAGCGGAACTTAATCACCAAGGTAGAGTTGTATAAAGCCCTAATGTAACTGAACGAAGTGGAAAACCCGCAATACGAGAGCAAAAACCTTCTGTGTGTAAGAAGAAAAGCTTAATCGAGTTAGGTAGGATGTAGATCGAGCGCAATAAGCTACAGGAGTTATTATTTCGCTTTGGAAGGAAAAAAGCATGTCAAATAAGGTCTGAACTTTTGAAAATTGAGTCGAGTTGAGTTTTGAAAGTGAATCCTTGACGTAGCTAGTGATGCTTGACATTGCACTAACTTGCCCTAGTTTGCTGCTTACAGGGAGTTCCTAGTTGGAATGCGTTGTCCTGCAAAACATGTAAAAAGTTGAAAAGTACCTGTTGTGGTTCAAAAATTATAAATTGAAATTGGAATGTAAAGAGTAGAGTGTAGATGTCCAAACGATTGTTGATGTCCCCATTTTTTGTGTTGTGAATGTGATGTAGGTGAAGTAACTTGTAATGTAAAGGCCCTCGACTGGCGAGGCTGTTTTAATGTAAAAGCCAGTATCCGGCTCTTTAAAGCTTGTAATGTAGACCTCCGCTTGGCGGGGCTGTTGTAATGTAAAAGCCTATATCCAGCAGTGTAAAGCTTGTTATGTAACATCTTATTATTAGCGTATGACAGCGTCACTATGCTTGCATGCGCCCGGGCGGTGGAGCTTCGGTGACGTCTCTACAATGTTAGTCTTCGATTGGCGGAGTGTTGCTTTTTTTGATTATATACATGCTTCGATTAGCGAAGTTTGCTCGATGTTTGCTATGTATAGCCTCCGGTTGGCAGAGTTCGACGATATTTGCTATGTAAATTCTCTGATCGGTGGAGTTATTGATGTGGTTACATTACAAGCTCCAGTTGGTGGAGTTATTTTGACAGAAAGCTAACTATCTTATTTTCCTACGAGGATCCTCTTTTCTTCAGTATTTGATCTGGATCTCGAGCGTACCTGCAAAAAATGAAATATTCTTAGATTTAAGATGCAAGTTGAAGTACATTCGGGAAATAAAGTAGGGAAAAAGTATTTTGGCTTATGATTGTAGGAGTCGAATGGCGCCTCCGGGTGCCCCGAGACTTGATGTTATTTTCTTGATTCTTGTGTTCCTGCGTTCATAGAAATTTTTTTAGTTTGGGAGGGAGTGTTGATTTGTATCGACTCGCGGACTGAAGCCTCGTCACTGGAATCTTTCGACGTCTTCTTAGCCTGCATATAGTTTCTTAACCTAGAGACTTGGTAGGTGGAAGAGTAGAAAAATCTTTTGAAAAGAATTAGCTTGTTTTTTCTTTCTAGAAAATAGGTATATTACTTATATATTAGGTATATATATATGTAGTAATTCTCCAGCGTTTTTTAGATTATGACATGTTTCGAAGTCCATCGAGCTTTCCATTTTGTTGACTATATCCAGTCTTCTCGTAGCTTTTACCCTCATGATGAAGCTTTTCTAGCTCTTTTGCAGACCTTATGACGATCGATATTCTTCATATTATGACATTACGCTAACTACGAGGAAGTGTTTCCTAGGGGTGAAAAAAAAATGGAAATTATGCAGTGCATTAATCGAGCCTGACTCAAGCTGCCTACGTATCCCCAAAATAGGAATAAGATCGTAACGTAGTTCGAATACAAGTGGGAGAAATAGAAGTATGTAATTCAATGACCAAGCTTGACTCAAGCTGCCTACGTATCCAAGTGGAATCAGGTCATGACGTAGTTCAATTACAATAGAAGACTGAAAAATATGAAGGAAAAGTAAGAAACTTGTGATGCAATGACCGAGCCTGACTCAGGCTGCCTATGTATCCAAGTGGAATCAGGTTGTAACATAGTTCGAATACAATAAGTAAGTGAAAAAAGTATGCGAGGGAAAAAGTAAGAAACATACAATGCAATGACCGAGCCTGACTTAGGCTGCCTACTTATCCAAGCAGAATCAGGTCAGAATGTAGTTCAAATACAACACAGGAGAGTGAAAAATATGAAATGCAATGACCGGGCCTGACTCAGGCTACCTACGTATCCAAGCGGAATCAGGTCAGGACGTAGTTCAAATACAAAGGAAAGTGAAAAATATGAAATGCAAGGGATTGAATCTGACAAGGATTGCCTACGTATCCCACCGAGGGAATTCAGGTCGAGCGTAGTTTTGAATACATAGAAATGATGATTTTGGGTTTTCTAAGGGAGACCGAATCCAATGTGGGTTGCCTACGTACTCCGCCGTGGGAAGTCAGGTCTAGATGTAGTTCTGTTACATCAAAAAAATGCAAAAGTACCAGAAATAATCGCTAATCTTGAGGTCTTCAAATGTAGTATTTCTTGATGGCGTCTGAATTGATTGGCCTTGTGCTCACTCTGCTATCCATTTCTGCTAAGATTACCGCTCCTCCAGAGAGTACTCTATGAACCATGTAGGGTCCTTGCCAATTTAGTGCAAATTTCCCTTTGGCTTCTTCTTGGTAAGGAAAGATCTTCTTCAACACTAATTGCCCCGGCGTGAACCGTCGAGGTTTGACTTTCTTGTTGAACGCTTTGGTCATTCTATTCTTATAGAGTTGACCTTGATAAACTGCATCCCTCCTTTTTTCATTGATGAGCATCAATTGGTCATGCCTGCTACGTATCCATTATGCGTCGTCCAGACCAACCTCTTGGATAATCCATAAAGATGGTATTACTACCTCAGCAAGTATTACTGCTTTCGAACCATAAACCAACATATAAGGAGTTGCCCCAGTTGATGTTCTGATTATGGTGCGATAACCGAGTAAAACATATGTTAGCTTCTCATGCCATTGCTTGTGACTGTCCACTATTTTTCTTAAAATCTTTTTGATATTCTTATATGCAGCCTCAACTGCTCCATTCATTTGTGGCCGATAAACTTTGGAATTTCGGTGAGCAATCTTGAACCTTTCTCAAGTTTCCTTCATAAGATCGCTGTTGAGGTTGGCTGCATTATCGGTTATGATTGATTCTGGAATTCCAAATCGACAAACTATGTTGTTGCGAACAAAGTCTACCACTACCTTCTTAGTCACTGCCTTGTATGTCGAAGATTCGACCCATTTTGTGAAATAATCGATAGCTACCAGAATGAAACGATGTCCATTTGATGCGGAAGGCTCTATGGGTCCGATAACATCCACGCCCCAAGCGGCAAATGGCCAAGGGGAACCCATCACATTGAGCTCATTCGGTGGAACCCATATAAAATCTTCATGCACTTGACACTGATGACACTTTTGCACATACCAGATGCTATCTCTCTCCATGGTCATCCAAAAATATCCAGCTCTTAAAATCTTCTTTGCCAAAGTGAACCCATTCATGTGAGGTCCACATGTTCCTGCATGTATTTCTTCTAATAGCCTTGTCACTTCTGCGGCGTTGATGCACCTCAGCAATCCTAAATCCAAAGTTCTCCTATATAGGATTTCTCCGTTAAGGAAGAAATGATTGGCCATCCTCATCAAAGTCCGTTTCTGCTTGCTTGAAGCATTTTCAGGATATTCTTGTGCTTCTATCAATCTTATGATGTCATAGTACCAGGGTTTTCCATCCAGTTCCTCATCTACATGAAAACAGTATGCATGTTGATCATGTATCTCTATATCGATATGGTCGATGTAATTCTTATCTGGATGTTGAATCATTGAGGACAATGTTGCCAAAGTATCGGCAAACTCATTTTGAGCTCGAGGGACATACTTGAACTCAATCCTTGTGAATCTCCTACTCAACTCTTTTATGTAATGCAAATAAGGAAGGATCTTGACATTCTTAGTGGTCCATTCTCCTTGCACTTGGTGAACCAATAATTCAGAATCACCTATCACCAAGAATTCTTTGATGTTCATGTCGATGACCATCCTGGGTCTAAGAATACAAGCTTCATATTCTGCCATGTTATTGGTACAGTAGAACCTAATCCAAGCTGAGATTGGGTAAAACTGACCTGTTTATGAAATTAAGACTGCTCCTATTCCAACTCTAATAGAGTTTGATGCTCCATAAAAAAACATCCTCCGTCCATCATACGAATCTGATATGTGTTCTCCTACAAACAAAACCTCTTCATCAGGGAAGTAGGTTGTGAGCGGCTTGCAATCCTGGTCCACTGGATTTTCTGCGAGGTGATCAGCCAGGGCTTGTCCCTTGATGGCCTTCTGTGTCACATACACAATATCAAACTCGCTCAACAAAATTTGCCATTTCGCCAGTTTACCCGTAGGCATAGGTTTCTGAAAGATATACTTTAGTGGATCCATTCTTGAGATCAAGTACATGGTGTATGCAGACAGGTAATGCCTAAATTTTTGCGCAATCTAAGTCAAATCACAGCATGTTCGTTCCAACAAGGTGTATCTTGCCTAGTATGGTGTGAACTTCTTGCTCAAATACTAAATAGTTTGCTCTCTTCTACCTGTCTCATCATGTTGTCCCAATACACATCCAAACACATTATCCATGACAGATAGATACAATAACAAGGGCTTTTTCAGCTCCGGTGGGACCAATACTGGTGGGTTGGACAAGTATTCTTTGATTCTATCGAAAGAATTTTGGCATTCCTTTGTCCATTTCGTGGCAGCATTCTTCTTCAGTAACTTGAATAAGGGTTCACAGATCACTGTGGATTGGGCTATGAACCGACTGATATAATTCAGTCTTCCCTAGAAACTCATCACGTCCTTCCTGGTCTTGGGTGTAGGTAGCACTTGGATTGCCTTTATCTTTAATGGATCCAACTCTATGCCTTTCCTGCTAACGATGAATCCCAATAGTTTTCCCGCAGGTACTCCAAATGCACACTTTGCTGGATTCAACTTCAGATTATACTGACGCAATCTCTCAAAGAACTTTCGTAAGTCATCCAGGTGGTTTGAACTTCTTTTGGATTTGATAACGACATCATCCATGTACACTTCAATTTCCTTGTGAATCATATCATGAAAAAGGGTAGTCATAGCCCTCATATAGGTTGCACCGCCATTTTTTAGACCAAATGGCATTATTCTGTAGCAGTACACTCCCCATGGAGTGATAAACACTGTCTTCTCTGCATCATCTTCATCCATCAAGATTTGGTGATACCCTGCAAAACAATCGACAAATGATTTCAACTCATGTTTTGCACAATTATCGATGAGTATATGAATATTTGGGAGAAGGAAATCATCCTTAGGACTGGCCCTATTGAGATCTCGATAGTCCACATATATTCTGATCTTTCCATCCATTTTTGGCACAGGCACAATATTGGCTAACCATGTGGGGTAATTTGTAACCCTCACAACGTTTACCTCAATTTGTTTAGTTACCTCCTCCTTGATCTATAAACTCAAATCTGGCTTGAATTTTCTTGTCTTTTGCTTAACAGGTACACAAGTGGGATCAATCGGTAATTTTTCTGAGACAATATCAGTGCTTAATCCTGGCATGCCATCATAAGACCAAGCAAATACGTCAACATATTGCTTAAGTAGTTCTATTAACTCTTGCTTTCTTTCAGCCTCCAAATGTATGCTGACTCATGTCTCCTTCACGGTTTCCTCATCTCCTAAGTTGACAACCTTTGTTTCATCCATATTGGGCTTCTTCTGACTTTCAACTTGCTCGATCTCATGTGGTAGATTTTTAGGCATCATGCTTTCATCATATTCATCGTGATCTTGTTCATCCATTTCACCTTGCTCGGTGGACTCGTTATATGTCATAACCGTTGAACGTGGATTTTTATTAATATAAGTGCTGAAAATTGCAAAAGGTAAGTAGAAATAAATAGATAGTTAAAATAACGAATTTTTTTTAAAGAAAATAAAGACTTCTTATTTCAAAGCATTAGGCTGGTGGTCAAATTCTGCAAGATTTCGCCAGGTTCGGCATCACGAATGGTCAACTTATTGAGATTTATCCCTTCCTCTTCTCCAACCATGGCCACAAACAAATTGCCTATTCTTTCTACGATGTCATCAACGCCAGCTTGATCTGGAATCAAATCTTGTTCTGGTACAAAGATTGTATCGCTTGACCTGTGATGGTCTCTTCCCGAGGCAGGCTCATATCCGAGTCCGTTGGTTCCTCTCTGATGCTTCAACTGGGTCGGCTCAACTATGCCATTGGACTTAAGTCCAAGTCCATTCTTAGGCTGATATCCATACTTCAACATTTCTGACGCAACCATTCTCGTTGCACTTGACAACTTTGTATTACCTGCCTCTGCTTCATCACCGACCCTTATAGCTTGCATAATTTCCAAAGTGTGAAAGGTGGCTCTGTCTAACTCGTCAGCGACTGGGATGGAATTAACAGAAAGGATGGGGTGACTGAGCTCTCTATAGATGGTAACTTCTGTGCGACCCCACTCAAACTTTACACATTGGTGAAGAGTAGAAGGAACCGCTCTTGCCATGTGAACCCATGGTTCTCCCAGCAACAGGTTGTAGTTGGATGGTACATCCATCACTTGAAATAGGATGGGGAATTCAGCTGGCCCCACCTGCAATGTGAGATAGATCTCTCCAATGACACTTCTTTGTGCTCCATCAAAAGCTCTAACTTTCACACGACTTTCCCTTATATCTCCCATATTAATACCTAAATCCTTCAGAGTGGTAAAAGGATAGATATTGCATCTAGAACCACCATCAATTAGAACTCGAGTCACAACCTTATCACAACACTTGACTGCGATGTGAAGCGCTTTGTTGTGCCCAGCCCCTTCTGCACGGAGCTCATCATCATGGAAAGAAATCTTGTTAGCTTCCACTATTCTTCCAATCGTTGAAGCTAATGTTTCACTGGTGGTCTCTTTTGGAATATTCACTCAGTTTAACACTTCCTTCAAAGCATTCCTATGAGCTTCAGAACTCATAAGTAGAGACAAAATAGATATGTGGCTAGGCGTCTTCTTCAGCTGCTCTTCGTCTGAATAGTCTTTAGGCTGCATCTTCTTCCAAAATTTTGCGGCTTCAACATCGATAAAATTCTTCCTTGGATTCTGTTCTTTTCCAAGAACTCTTTGATTTAGGTCCTCTGGGGCATAACACCACCCCGACCTAGTCATCTCTTGAGCCACGGCAGTGTCAATCATCTTGGCCTTGGTGCATGCTCGATAGTCCCATGCGACTGTTTTGGTGTCATATTCAGGCTTTTTAGCGATCCGAGTGGTCACTACAACTCTTGGGAGATATGTTTAGACAGTCAGAGGTTCCCTTAGTTGAACAGTGATAATAGGTTATGCCAAAGATGTCATGGCATCTGGTTCATCTACGTCTCGACAGTCAGGTCCCCCATATTCTTCATCTAGAGTAACCATGTTGACTTCCCGATTCTCATGGTTTGGCAAGAGGTTGTTGTTCACATTGGGAGGCACTGGAGTGCATTTGATTACTCCTCTTCTGATCAAAGACTCGATCTGGTTCTTCAACCCATAACAATCTTCTGTGTCGTGTCCTTGGATTCCCGAGTGGTAAGCGCATCGCTTGTTTCCATCAAAATTACGAGAGATTGGATCAGGAAGTTAACCTTCAACTGGTTGCAGCACTCCCACTGTCCTTAACCTCTCAAACAATTGGGCAAAGGGTTCGGCAATCGGTGTGTAAGTGCGAGCATTTCTAGCTTCAAAATTTGGTCGTGGTCTCGGGGCATATGCTGGTCTATTTTGGTGGACTGGTGCTTGGACAGAGACATATTGTCTTGGAGGATTTTGGTATGCTGGTGCTCGGGGTGGATTATAGTGTGGTTGGGTATTATATACTTGGTATGGGAAGTATGATGTATGCGCAACGATTTGGGGATTACTGGGGTATCGGTGGGACGGTCCTCCTTGTTGGTAAGTGACAACTGAAACATCCTCCCTACACCGACTAACTTGTCACAGTATGCCCTTAAATGTGCGTGAGGGTCACCTTTTCCATCGAACATGTCAAACTTCGGTGGTTTGTACCCTACCGGCATGTCAACGTCTGGGTGGATGCACAAGTCATCATAATCCAGACTCTCCGTCCCTCTAGTAAGTTGTAGGCTTTTCAATGCCTTTCTTAGACCTTGAAGCTGGGCATTTATCGATGCATCTTCTTTCAGCTGGGTATCTTTCTCCATTTCTGCATATTGATCGACTTCATACGGGACATTAACCATTGCTGGCATTGTGAAGGTAGGAGCTCCAGCAATATATACGAGTGGAACATGTGGCTCATAGGGAGCGGCGATATGTTCCTCAAGTATCTGTTGTATTGTAGGTATGGTAGGATCGCGATTGGAAAGGTCAGGAACGGTCCTAACTGCAGTTGGAGAAGCTGGTGGAGCTCAACCGTGAGTGGGAGCGTGTTGAGTTTGTTCTGGCTGATTTGTCAAGTCGGTAGAAGGCAGGTCAGCCTTTGCGAAGTAGATAGGCGTCTTGAAAGTAGGGAAAGTGGTAGCCGATAGTTTGGCCAAGTCTTGCACTTGGCGTATTTCTTCCCTCAAGATCTTGAGTTCTTGCTCCATGCGAGCAATTTTCTCTTCATATTGGATGTCTATCATGTTTCGAGAACCTTCGGGGTTCTCAATAGGTATCATTATGTTTGCAGCAGCGTTGAAGTCATCTTTATCAGTCATCTTTCATTTTTGATCGAAGGTTGTATCGTGAGTCAACCAGTTTGCAAGTCGACACAAATCAACGTACGTTTGGGGATAAATGATGAAAAAAATAAAAGAAAACAAAGAAAAAAAAGGAAACTATGTTAGTTTGGAAAATATTGAAAGATGTAACAAATATATAAGTGTAACACATATATACGCCAATTTGGAGACATTCAAAACACGTCCTAATATAAAACCTCTTTTTGCCTGAGGTAGGCCTACGTTGCAATCAGTTTGATAATAAATTATCCATTTAAACATATTTTAGATTTGGAGCAAACATAACTTCATTGATTAATTAAGGTAGTCTTGGATGTTACAATAAGGTAGGCAATTAGAAACCTAAGAAATAAAAGTACGGGGGGCCATAAGGCATACAAGAGGGATAGGCCAACCTGGCACTTTAACAAGCTTATGAAAAGAGTTCAAAGAAGAAAGACGAATCTACGGCCAGGTTGGAGCATCGTCATCGTCCCCATCATAATATAGCCCTGGGTGGTACTCTAAAGACTCGTCGGGGCCGCGTTCGGGAGACATGTCTATCACCCCTCCGTTTCTTGGGTCATAGATGTTAGAACCCGTTTTAGAAACCTTGATGTGGTCTTCCTCTACCTCTTCTTCTGGGTCCTCCTCTGGGTGTTCTTCGAGATCCTCTTCTGGGTTTTCTTCAGGGTCCTCTTCCGGCTCATCTTCAGGATCCTCTTCCGGGTTTTCTTCTGCTTCAACCACCTGACTCAAATAGTCGATGGATCTGGGAACAATCTGATTATACATGGATGTGGTAAATCCCATGCGAAGAAGCACTAATTCTCTAATCCAATCAATCTGTTGGTTGTCTACAAACCCCCGGTTCCCGTGTACGCTTGGATGAGCCATATGACTCACAGTATTCCGCCAAGCGTAATACTTTGGTGTGCACCATTTTTCCTCTCCTATTTCCAAATCGATCGTGTATTCCCACTCAGCTTGCAGATTTCTTATCTGTTCCAGCGAGACTGAAGTGAAAGCATCTTTATGTGACCCCATGATTGACCATAGAGGAATGTCTTGGATGACTCCAAATTGTCGCATAACCCAAAGAGGTGTATATGGTTGAATTCCTCTCAGCCCAATTAACTCGATAAAGAAAAAATAGCGGGTCCTTGCAAACGCCACTCCTCTTATCCAAGAAAACTTCCATTGGATGGCATCTCTTGTAAGGTGGTTGAGGAATGTGCGCCACTCTTCCCTTCCTGTCAGCTCGCCCACCTAATTTTGGAGATGATCTTCATGGCTTTAGATCTTGTTACGTGCACCCATGTAGAAATCCATTTGTGGATCACGACGATAGAAATGTTTTCTCGCCCAGATTTGTAGTAGCACACTACATCCCTCGAAGAAGTTGTGCCCCCTAATGCAAACTGTCATCGAATGAAGAACTTCGGCGAGGATCACGGTCACCAAAGAAAATCTTTGTGGATCATTGAAGATGTTTATAACCATCGGAAATATGTTGATATCGATAGAATTGGACCTTATCGGGAACACCATAATTCCCAGGAAAGCCATAACGAATACTCTCGGCCTCATATGTTCCCATGCTCCGCGAGTACATTCAAATTCACGCTGATATTCATAGTAACCTTCCGAACACCCAAACCTCTGAAAGAGATAGTCTAATTCAACCTGTCCACCGTCCACATATCTTAATGACCAAAATATATGCAGATCCAGGAGACTTAGAAAATCACCAGTACAGATAGCTGATGGGATCATCGGTAGCCTCCCTCTAATCGGTAACTCGGTAAGACTACTAAACTCCTCTAGTGTATGAGTGATCTCAAAGTCCAGGAATTTGAAAGTTACAGTGCTCGGTTCCCAAAACCCCATTAACTGAGTGACAAAGACTTTATCGCATCGTGTCCCCAGAAGTGCAATAATGCTACTAAGCTCCCTCGAATCTCAGCCCCGTGTATCCTGCGAATAATTCGCCACTAATTCTGTAGAATGTGGGGCTCTGAAACGACCATTTGGATATCCAGTAAATCTTGGTTGAGGTTCATCTGAAAAGAGGGTAAAGGGTGTAATGATTTTATTTGCTCCAAATCCGTTAAGTGTTTAAGTTTGGATAATTTATATCAATTATACACAAAGTTTATGTCGTCGAGTTTTAAAGAAGAAACTCATTGACATCTGGGTGGTTTCCTAAACGCAACGACCATACCGTATATTGTTTTACCTAAGGCTATGCAACATGACCTATTTTAGGAGTAAGATTTTTTCCTAGATGATTGAGTGTTGGATTGAGTAATTGCGAAAAGGTACACTATCTTAATTGCACCAACTCTGAAACTAAGGAATCCAAAGAGAGTTTCGGTGGAGTGCAGGAACACCCCTCGCGTGTACAGTGTGTGTGTTTGTGTATGGCCAAAGACTCGATAGAAATTGCAAATGACAGTGTAGGGAAAGCAGTAACAAGTAGTGTTTTAAAATAAATAAGGAACACAAGTTTGGATTTCGCTTGTGACCTTTCAGTCAAAACAATACATCAATTCGGTAAAGTAAACAAGCAAAAATATACAAGTAATCACAAGTATTATTCCTAAATTGAGTTTTTTGTAAGGTTAAAACCTAGGTAATTTCCTAGCACAGTCGTCAAGCTGTCGCACCTCATTTCGGACCAGCCGAAATAGTTCACAACATAATATGACTGACACTTTGATTTTGAAAAAAATGTTTTTTGTTGTAGAGTCGCCACCTAAATTTTAAGGAAAATATTAGGAAAACCATTTAAATATGTGAATGTAAACTTTGTTTTGATTTGTGAAACCAGTGAGATTTTGAGTAAGGGTTTTGGTTACTCGAGGGGAAGGTATTAAGTATCCCTTAGAGCCTATCGAAAGATAGTCCTCAAACTCAATTTAGGAAAATATAATTAGGAAAAAACTTGTTTATTTATTTGCTTTAAAATCAATGGTAAGTAAATCTCGTTAGTTTTTAAAAAAAATGTAAAATACAAGGTACAACATATATACGTCTATTAAATAAAATCAATAGTAGTATGTTTATCATACGGTAAAAATAAATAAATAAATGTACTAAAAATGTATGACAATTTTATATGTTAAAAAAAATATAGATGTGTCTTGTATAAATGTATCAAAAATAAATGTTGAGTTTAAAGGATATGAAAAATTTGTCGTTTTATCT